>JAPXFY010007291.1:0-11055 GCA_030674185.1 Monoplex corrugatus | reverse complement strand
CTTTAGTCCCCTTACGTAAAAGGGAAGAGGCAAAAAGAACAAAAAGGGTGGACCTGGGGAAAAAAAATTTCCCTGGAAGCTTGTGGAGTGGATGAAGAAAAAGGGGGGGGAGATGCCGCAGGGGACAAAAGATTGATTCGTATTGAGGGCCATGATCGCCAAAACGCCTTGCGGCAGGGCCACATGATGTTTTGGGGGGAACCTCTACACGTTGTTCAGCATACTGAGCATGTTAATGGTCTGGACTGAGACGATGATGGATGGTGTCTGCTCATCCATCGTGTCTCCTCAGATTGAAGACATGCATGTCCTCTTTCAATTTCATTTTGGTAGGAGTCCTGCTTCACACTTCTGAAAATTTATACGTACACAACAAAATGCATTGGGGTGTCTGTACGGGATCTTGTACATTTACAAAAGCATAACGGACAAAAAACATTCTTTTACACAAAAATTTTCTCTTTTCATGAATGTAATATGAATTTCAACGTTCGGGGAAAAACCATCCCCAATCTACCAAACACCAACCCCCATCACCACCAAACCCCCACCACCACCACCATCACCCACCATCCCAACCACCACCATCCCCCCACCACCACCAACCACCACCATCACCAACCACCAACTACCACCACCACCACACCACCACCACCACCACCACCACCACCACCATTTGATTACCTTCTCCTTATTGACAGAGGGACTAAAGAAACTTCCTGAACAACGTCTAAGCTGGACACCATTCCGGACATCCCAGATGGGGAGGGTTTACTATGTGTTCCAGGACTTTTCTGTTTTAAACAGCAAAGGACGAAAACTGACGTCTGCCTTTGTCAACGTGGCTGACAAACCACACAGCCACACATCTAAAGGCCTGAATGTATTCGACAAAGGTAATTGAACAGAACGTGCGTGCGTGCGTTTCGTGTGTGTGTGTGTGTGCGTTGGTGTGGGGGGTGTTTTGCGTCGTGTGTGTGTGTGCGTATATGTGCGCGTGTGTGTGCGTGTGCCCCGCGTGTTTGTGGTAAAGTCTGCGTGTTAGTGATTGTGGTGTGTGGTTGCGTTTTTGCTGTGGTTGTTGCGGTGGTGTGTGTGTGTGTGTGTGTGTGTGTGGGGGTTTGGTTGGTGTGTGTGTGTGGTGTGGGTGTGTGTGCCTGTTCTTAAAAGTGCGCCGTGCGTTTTAAGTGCTGTCTATGTATGTGGGGAGCGACAAGTTACCAAACGCCCAGGCACTAGTATGCGCTGGTCTCCCCACCCTTTCCACACTTGTTCGGACAAACGCAGGCTGCTCTGGCTTGGCCATGTGTGGCGGAAGGATGGCCGTAATCCCAAAGGCTAACATTTACGGTGAAAATAGCCTCCGACAAGAGATCTGTTGGCCGCCCCCAAAAAAGTCGTCTGCAACCCGCGATATGAAAGCTTTTGGACATCAACACAGAGTTGGGAGACAAAACAGCGATCGCAATAGATGGCGCAGTGTGCTCCAGAAACAAATCGGGTTGGGGGAAAAGAAGATACAAACCTCAGCTGAGGTGAGAGCAAGGGAAGGCAAGCCTCTAGTGAAGGCAATCCCATGTCAAGAAAATCATATATGCATCCAATGTCGCAGAGACTGCCTTTCCCGCATCGGCCTTACCATTCACAGCGGGATGCTGCTCCAGAGGCGTCAACTCGAATCGACTAGGGCGCATCATCCATAGTCGACATCGACTAAACGGAGGTCTACCATTTCTAAAAACCCCCCTCATAAGGCGGATTTTGGGTTTCTACCTAACTTAAGAAAAAAAATTCCGGCGGAGATTTAGACTCCCTTTCTCTTGCCTAACAGGCGTTTATATTTACAAGTAAAAAATACCGAGGATTACAGAAGTGGTTTATCTGTTGTGAACTTGACCACAACATTTTCAAAGCTGTGTTGATTCTTCTGGTTTTTCATTGCGACAAACGCTACGAAAGCCACAATCCAAAAATCTGTATTAAAACTGAGTAGGCCTAGTGAAAGAGTATACGCCTACAAATCCAAGTTATATTCCCATCGGACGGTGATTTTTCTTCCTCCCTCACTAAACCTTGAACGGTGGTCTGAGTGCTTAGTCTTTCAGTTGAAACTAAACCGAAATGCTGTACTCGAAAAGGGGTTTGGGTGGTGGGGGTGTGGATGCCGGAGGATCTTTAGTACAGAGGGCGACCCCACCTTCGGAAAATTCAGTGGCAAGAAAATTACCTCCTTTCTCTCATTCTCTTTTCTTCCTTGTTCCTTTTCTTTCTATCATTTCTTCCTGTCATATTCTGCTATGCTGGTCTATTGATCTTTTTATGTTTTGTTACCAGTCTGTCATGCTTTCCATTGAAAATTGGTTGTTGTACAGGTATTAATTATTTTTGGTCCAAGGAAACACGATAGGCAATTTTCGGGGTAATTTAGGCCAATGTTTTTATGTTTTAGTGTCGTTAGTGATCTTTCTTTGTGTTCAGGTTTTGTTTTTAAAGCCTCATGGAGATAAATTTAAGGAAATGATCAATGCCGGGAGCTACCTTTAGATTAGTATGCAAATGCTTTGTTATCTGTACTTATTTCCTTTCTATTTTTTGTCGGGGGTCTTCGAGATGTGTACATTTTGCTATGGTCGTAGCACTGATAGAGCTCTGCGAATGCAGCTGGGCTTTAAATAGTAATAATGTTTGTAAATAAACGGAGATGCTGTAGCAGTAATTATTTTGGGCATGTTGAAATCTGCGGCAGCCAAAGTTTCATTGGAAAGAACCACCCTTTTGGGAAACAAAAATACATGCATGTAGATATAACAAAGGAAAGTGGCGCCGTACGATGGCGATATGCTGTGTTGAAACCTGCGGCGCAAATTTTCCTTTGGCAAAAACACCTTAGGTAAACAAAATAGATGGCATATAGATATAACAAAGGGGGATGGGGTGCGTGGCGATGTGCTTTCCCCCATGAAGGTCAACCCCCATTTCACGTGGGTAAAACTGCGTTACGTCCATAAAAAAACTAAACCCAATGCCATCCAATCCAATCCAGTCTAGTTTGTTCGATCAAAGCGAAAGAGGAAAACTGTCCCAACTGAGATTTTCTTGTTGTGAAATGTTAGTTATACATCCAAAATGGTACATTTCCTCCAAACCCCAAGAGGAGTTCATTTTTCAACATAAACGGAAATTAGTCCTCAATTTGAGTGCAAGTGACCTGAAAATGCTGCTTAATTTTCCAAACACTGTATCTGTATTTCCTTTTCAATCTGTTCCAGATTCGTGCGGACTGTGCAACCCCTCAAAAAACTAATAGGCTTGTTTTGTATGTTAAGTGTGTATGACTAATTAAATTGTCTGTTTTAATTGTTTTTTCGGTGTGTGCATGTTTTTGTTTTCCTATGAAAGCGGGTCTTCTACACGATTTTGCCAGAGGCAGTTCTTTTGTCGTGGAATCTTGTACTTCCATCCATCTGTCCGCCCTTTTCTATCGAAAATGTCCCAAGAAAAGCATCCACTATCTAACCTTGTATGTCTGTATCATTTACGTTAAATCATTTGGACTTTTTAATTTTTTTCTATTTGTCTATTACATATTTTGTTTTAAATCTTTTGCATATAACAAATTTTGGTCTCTCATTTTTGCAGTTTGCCGAAAAGACCTCACACCACGCCAGGATTGTAGCGTACCGCTCTGCATCGAAAAAAAAGGCGCAGCAGCAGCAATAGCAGCGGTAGCAGTAGAAAATCAAACCAAGTAAGTCTTCCATTATATTTTGTTATAGAAACCAAAAAAAAAGAGAAACCAAAACAAAAAAACAAGTTTAACAAAAATAAAACAAAACACTTGTAAAATATGTAAGATAAAAAGGAACAAAAAAGATGAAGAGTAAATGAAAAAGACACGAGGGAACACGAACAAGAAAGGCAAGAACAAGGACAAACAGGAAAAATGAAAGGGAAAAATAGCAACAAAAAACACAAGAACAACAACCACATACGGCATAAAATGAGCAAGAAGATAAGGAACAATCACAAAGCTTTGCACTATAAAACAAAACGACACAAAACCAAAATTGCAAAAAAGAAAAACACGCAAATAAGTAGAGAATTACAAAAAAAAAACAACACGAAAAGCCGACCAATACGCAATATAAAGAAAATCCACGATTGTTATCTTTTACGCATTTGAAAAACAGCCAGAAACAGGAACAACATGGAGAAACAGAAATGGAAACAGAAACAGTGGCAAACAAGCGAACCAGAAAACAGCAAGAGCAGAAAAAGGAAGAGAAGCAGAACAACAAACAGAAAAAGGACCATCAATGATAGCAACAGCGAAAAAAAACCCCACAAAAAAACGCCAAAAAACAGCATGAAGAAGAACAGTAAAAGGGAAAAAAAATTTGGGAGAATAAGAAGTACATTTAAAAACAATTATACCAATAACGGAGGATCAAAGAAGCTAAAAAAGGAAAACAAAAACAAAAATTAATGCATTGAGGCCAAAGGCAGAAACAAAGCGACAAAATTGAACGCAAAGACAACATAAAGACAAGTAGACCCATGATTATTAAAAACTACCAAAAAATAGAATAAGAACACAAAAGAAAGAGGAATATTTTGTTCAGAAAAGGAGGAAACAAAAACAGGAGAATTAAGACATGTCAACAACTGAAACAAGAATCTAAGAAACACGATAAAAAAAAATCAAAAAAACAAAAAGAATACAAGAAACATTTGGCGGAAATGCAAAAAAAGCCAAAAGCATGGAAAAAAAAAAACAAATAAGAAAATGGAACAAGAAGACAGGGAAAAAAAAAACGACCATGGGACAAGACAAACGAAGAAGTGGGTACAGATAAAGACAGAAGGCCAAAGAAGGGCAAGTAAAACAAACTTGACCCCACAATCGAAAAATAACCGAAACATACACGTAAAACACAGAGCAAACCAAAGTTCACAAAAAGCAAACCTCCTTCCACCCCCAAAAATAAATGTCAAGAAAGAGGATAAAAGCAAAGATCGAGAAGAAAGAACAAGGGTTGATGAGCAAAACCTGATTTCACGGGGGTACATGATCATCATAACATTATCAACAAATGCCAGTGTCGCCACACCCCAAAACACCAACAGGAAACAGAAAGAAGAAAATACACAGCAGGAACTAACACAAGACAAACAAACGAAAACAGGAAAACAAAAGAGCAAAAAGAAACAAAACCGAAGGCCATACAGCACCAAGACCGCCAACATGAACAAGAAAATAAAAATAAAAAGTTGAAAAAAAAAAACAAGACAAACGCGAGACCCAGAAAGAGAACAACAAAGACGAGAAACAACCGAGAACAATAAAAAACGACGACGATGAGAACAAAGAACAACAAATAAAACAAAGAGAACAACAAACCAGACCAACAACAACGAGAACACAACAACAACGAGAACAACGACGAGACAACGAAAGACGACGGAGAACAACAATAACAAACGAGAACAAACAACGAGAAAGCAGCAACAACGGGAAAAAAAACGAGAACGAGAATAACAACGAGAAAACAACGAAAAACGAGAAAAACAACAACGACTACAACAACGAGAACAACAACGAGAAGAAGAGGAACAACAACGAGAAAAACAACGACAATGAGAAAAAACGACGACGACAACGCGAAGAAAAACGGCGAAAGACAACGAGAAAAAACGATGACAACGAGAGCATCGACAACGAGAAACGAACGACAACGAGAACAACGACGACAAAACAAGAAGAAAATCGACGACAACAAGAACAACGAAAAGAACAATGACGACCACGAGAAAGTAACAACAACAACGAGAGGAAAACAATAACAACGAGAACAACGACAACGAAAAACAAAAAACAACGAGAAGAGAAATTTACGACGACAACAGAACGATACCGACGACAAGAACAACGACGACAACGATAACAACGGAGAACAACAAGAACAACGAGAACAACAAAGAACGAGAACAAAAAAACTACGTGAGAACGAGAAAAAACGAAAACACCAACAACTAGAACCCGACAACGAGAACAACCAGAAAAGAAAAACGATAAAAACGAGAAAACGAGAACAACAAAACAACAACGAGAACAAGGATAAGAGCAACGATAAGAACGACAACAACGAGAAGAATAACAACAATGCGAAGAAAAACGACGACGACAACGCGAAGAAAATGACAACGAGAAGAAAATCGTTAACGTTTAAGAACGCAACGAGAACAACGACGACAACGAGAAAAAACGACAACGAGAACAACGACAACGGAACGACAGCGAGAACAACGAGAAGAACAGAAAACAACGAGAAAAACGACGACAACGAGAACAGTAACAACAACGAGAAACAGAAAACGACAACAACGGAGAAACAATAAAAAAACGAGAACAACGACAACAACGAGAACAACGACGACGACAACGAGAAGAAGAACGACGACAAAACGAGAACGACAACAACGAGAAGAACAACAAATAACAACAACAAGAACAACGAGAAACAACAAAAAAGAACAAGAACACAACGAGGACACAACAACGAGAACAATAATAACGAGAACAATGAGTACAACAAAAGAAAACGACGAGAACACAACGAGAACATCAACGAGAACAATAACAACGGGGAACAATACACGAGAACAATAACGAGAACAACGAGAACAATAACAACGAGAACAACGAGAAGAACAAAAGGACCGACAATGAGAACAGGACGACGAGAAGAACAAGGACGACAAGGGAAAAGAGTGATGACAACGAGAAGACGACGAGAACAACAAACGAGAACGACAACGAGAAGAACAAAAACGACGACAACAAGAACAATGACGACGACAACGAAAAGAACGAAAACGACGACAACGAGAAGAACCAACGACGACAACGAAAAACAACGACGACAACGAGAACAACGACAACGAGAAGAACGACAAACAACGAGAAGAACGACAACAACGAAAAAACGAAACAACGAGAACAAACGTAACGACAACAAAAACCCGAAGGACAAACACCGAGAAGAAACAAAGAAAAAAAGAAAACGAAAAAACAACGACAACAAAGAACAAGGGACGACGCCGAGAACAACGAGACGAGGAAAAAACATGGCGACGACAAGAGACAACGGCGACGAAGAAACAAAGGGCCCAACGAGAACAAAAACGAGAAGGAAAGAACAAGAACGACGAAAAAACGAGCAAACAAAACGACGACACGAGAAAACGACGAGACGAGAGAAAAAAAAAAAAAACCAAGAAAAACAAAAAATCAAAACAACCCCACGACGAGAAGAACAAGAACGATAACGACAAAAACGAGAAGACAAGAACGAAAAACAACAAACGAGAACAACAAGAACAAAGAAAAAACAAAAGAGAAAAAACAACGAGAAGAAAAAACGAAAAAAACAAGAACAACGACATAACGAGAAGAAAAAGACAACGAGACACCGGGGAAAAAGACAACGAGAAGAACAACGAGAAGACAAAAGGGGACAACGAGAAGAACAAGGAGGGACAACGAGAAACAATAAGGAAGTAGAAAACAAGGGACCGACAACGAAGAACCAACAAGGACACGACAACGAGAACGAACCAAACGAGAAGAACAAAAGAACAACAACGGGGGAAAACAAGCAAGAACAATAACGCCCGACGAGAACGACGAACGACGAGTAACCAACGAAGAACGAGAACAAAAACGAGAAGAACAAGAACAAGAACGACAACAAAACAAAGAACAAGAAGTAGAGAAAAAAAGAACACAAGAACGTAACAACGAGACGAAACAATAAAAGAACGACAACGACAACAAAAAAGAACGATAACAACGAGAGAACGGCGACAACGAGAAGAAACGACGACAACGAGAAGAACGCCCGGACAACGAGAAGAACGGGGAAACAGAAAGAAACGAGGGACAACGAGAAGAAACGGAGACAACGAGACAGAACAAGAAAAACGAAAGAACAACGACAACGAGAAAACAACGACAACAGAAGAAGAAAAACGAGGAACCCGAGAAAACACAAGGACAACGAGAAAAAAACGACGAGAAGAAAAACGACGACAACGGGAAAAACAACAAAGGAGATACAAGATAACGAAAAACAAACGACGAGACAAAAAGGAACAACGAGGAAAACAAAAGGAACGAGGACAACAAAAAGAAGAAAAACGACAACGAGAACGACGACAACGCAAGAAACGACGAAAGAAGAAAAACAAACAAAGAGAAAACGAGACAAGGAAAGTAGAACAAGAAAACGACAACGAGAACAACAACGAAATAGAGAACAAGGAACGAAAACGAAACGACAAGAGAAGAACAACGAGAAGAACAAAAAAGATAACAACAACAACAGCAACAACAAAAAAAGACAAGGGAGAACAGCCGAGGAAAAAAGAACGAGAAGAACAACGACGCCCGAAAAGGAACGACGACGGAAAGGGAAAAAGAACAAGAAAAAACGAAAAACATAAAACGAGAATGAGAAAAAGAACGACGACAACGAGCGAACAACAATGACGACGACGAGAAGAACGACGACGCCCGAAAACTTTCAAGGGACAGAAAAACGACGAGAAAAAAGATAAAAAACGAAAAAACGACGAGAAGAGCAAAAACCCGGAACGACAAGAACGAAAAAGGAAAAAAACGAAAAACAATAAAAACGAGAAAAGGGGGAACAAGAACAAAAAAACGAGAACAACAAAGAAAAAAAACAACGAGAACAAGAAGAACGGCAATGACGATAACGGAAAACAACTAGATAAAAGGGACGACAACGAGAAAAATTTAAAGAAACAAGGACGACAACGAAAAGAACGAGAACAACAACGAGAACATAAACCCAGAAAAAAGAGAACAAGGGAAAAGAACAACGACGAAAATTTGGGGGAAACAAAAACGACGAAAAACGGAAGAACGACGAAACGAGGGAAAAAAAAAGACTACGAAAAAAACAAGACGCGAAAAAGAAAAAAACAAAAAACTTTTACGACGACGAGAAAAAATGACAACGATGAAAAGAAGGGAAAAGGGAAGACCCAAACGAAACAAGGGAAACAAAAAAGAACACAAAAAGGGAAAGAACGAGAAAAAGAAAGAGAACAAGAACAAACAAAAAAACAAAAAACCAAAAAACGAGAACAACGGAACGGACAAACAACGGGAAGGGACGCAAGGGAAAAAGAAAAACGAAGCAACGAGAAGAAACGACGAAAACCCGTGAAAAACCCCAACGAAAAACGAGAAGAACGAGGACAACGAGAAGAAAAACGAGAAAAACAAGAACGACGACAAAAAAGACCCAAAGACAACGAGAACAAGGGAAAAACGAGAAAAACGACGACGAGAAAAAAGGGACGCCCAACGAAAACAACAAGGGAAAAACGAAAAAAAAACGGGGAACGCCCAAAGGAAAAGGGAAAAACGGGGGGAAAACGAGAAGAAAAACGCCCAAAGAGAAGAACTATGACAAAAAGAAAAACGACGACAACGCGTTGAACAATTACGAGAAGAACAAACGACAAAGGAGTAGAAAAAAACTACAAAAAAAAAAAACCCAACGAGGGACCACTGCGACAACGGAAGAAAAAACGACGACAACGCGAAGAACGCGAGAAAACAAGGAGGGACAATCAACAACAACGAAAAGGGAACGACAACAAGGATTTAGAAAAAAGACAACAAGAACAACAACGAGACCCTGTGACAACAAAAAGGGAACAATGACGACAACGAAACAACGACGACGACAAAAAGGAAAGGAAGGGCAACGGGGGAAAACCCGAGAAAAAACGGGGGAAAACGAAAAAAAAAACGACAACGAGAAGAACAACTAGAAAAAAGAGAAAAAAACGACGACAACGAGAACAAGGGACAACGCAAAAGAACGACGGAAAAAACCCAATAAAGGGGACGCAACAACAACGAGAAAAAAAAACGACGACAAGGAGTAGAAAAAAAAGACGAGGGACAACTACGAAAAAAAAAGAACAACTCAAAAATTTTAAAACGAGAAAAACCTAAAACCCAAAAACCAACGACGAAAAACTAGACAACGAGAAAAAAAGGCGAAAACGGAAAAAACGAGAAGAACAACGACAACAAAAAAAGAACGAAACGAAAAGAACGAGAAGAACACGATAAAAAAACCAAAGACAACGGAAAAAATGCAAAAGATATCGAGAAAAAACGAGAAGAACAAGGGAAGGACGACAATAAAGAACAAACGAAAACAACGAGAACAACGACGCCCGAAAGGGTTTGAGGACTGCGCCGCGGGGTTTTTGCCCCCGTTTTCGTGGTTTCTACCGTTTGAAATAAAATTTTAACCCTTTTTTTTTTACCAGAAATGTAATTTTTTTTTTGACCGAAACTTTTTCCTTTCCCCCTTGCTGCGGGAAAAGGGGAAGCAATCTATTTCTTTCTGTTTATCTGATATCAAGGAAAATCATAAAACCCGGTTTACATCCACGCCCCTTTTCCCAGTTTTTTTAAACAAACATGGGGGGCTCCGTGTTCACAGCACTGAAAACCTTGATTTCCAAAATTTTTCCCCTTCCAGCTGATATCCCCCCCATGTTGACCTCAAGAAAATTTTTTCAAAAGAAAATATACTCTTCCCCCTTGTAAATGTCTTTCACTTAAACCGGGGGAAAAGTAAAAAAATCCCCCAAATGGCTTGCAACCCAATGCCCCCAAAATTCGGGGGAAGAACGGACTCCCATACCCATGTGGTGCTTGTGCCCCGCCTGTTGGCGGGGAAACCAATAGGTTTTGGTGTGAGTTTGTGGACAGGGGTTTCCCTGCAGAATCCCACCCTATCGGCAGTGGTTTCCTCCGCCCTCCTTGGCAAAAGCGATGTCCCCTGGCACTGCGTTATTTGCCCCCCAATCCCCAAACTACAGTACCCATTTCCCTTTTGGGGTTGCATGGTTTGAAGGTCCCACCCACCCTAGTGAAACTTTCGGGATCATCCAATTGCCCCCAACATAAACACCCCCTTCAAACCACTCCATACTTCC
>JAPXFY010007290.1:0-11056 GCA_030674185.1 Monoplex corrugatus | reverse complement strand
CTGCACAGCAATTTCCCTTTTAGAGCCAAACATGCAATAAATACATGTACCCTGTTATCCATCCTAGAGAAAGTATGCAAGTCCTTACAGAACACATAACCATGAATGGACTAGTAAGGCAGAAAAATGATAGAAGAGATGACAAAAAGCCAAAGGAGGAAAGAAAAAAAACAAAGTGAGAGACAGAAAAGAGGACATTTTTAGCAACCACCTTTCCAGAAGGTAAGGATTACTACTCATACTGAAAAAGCCCTGCCCCCCACAAGGGATGGCCAAGATTAATAAAAAAAAAGAATGAATTAAATCACTGCACAAAACAACGCGGAAGGTACAACTTACTACAAGATTAATTTTTTTTGACTCACACCCTGTCCACCAGCATCCTGCATTGTCAACAATACTAGCAAAGCAAAAACTTGACCCTTTTTGACTCCTTCATCCAATCCACCAGCTTCCTGTTATTATCCCTTCTGCTACCCTACGCTGTGTGCGTGCGTGCGTGCGTGGTGCGTGCGTGCGTGGTGTGGTGTGTGGGTGTGGGGGGGTGTGGTGTGGTGTGGTGTGGTGTGGTGTGGTGTGTGGTATGTCTGTGTTATTTTAATATTGGGCATGAGTTGGAAAAATTTTATGTTGTTAGTGCTGTTCAGCTCATGCATTTTTGTTTTCTTAATATGTATCTTTGTTATTGTAAGCACTTAAAGTGCCATAAATGATCATTAAAAACTTTTTACCTTTTATCATTGTTATTATTATCTTATTATTATTATTTTTTGTTAAAAATATACTCACCTCCAGTGACAACCAGACAGCCTCTGCCCAGAAAATATTTCACATCCACCATGGACAGGGACTTTCTCGACAATTTTGGGAATACTGTTACCAAAAAAAAAAAGTTTTCATGATTATTACATTAACTAATTTTATGTACCTACTGAAAACCACTTTTAAACCTTTCAGTGCCAAAGTGTAAATAAAGAGGTAAATCACCTGTGCCACGGAGTTTTAAACATTTTGACTTAAAAAAAATTTTTAAAAAATCATATCTCTTTCCATCCAGCCCAGAAAACCCCCCAAACATACAATATTTTCTTGTTCAGTATACTTTACAATACACCAGGAGCGCAGTACTTTCGTTTTTACGATCGCTGGTGCTAGTAATGTCACTCCGACTCTTATCTGGGGTCAAGTCCGGCTTCGACATCAACATCGAATATCGCCTTCACAAGCCAAATTATCGTCATTTTCACTCTTATGGGAGTGAATCAAATCAGAATCAGCTGCAAAAGTAATGATTTCTGCAACTTCTTTTGCTGTATAAAGTTGTTTTCGGGGGGGCCCGACCCAACGCTCGGAGTCGGAGTTAAGCGAGTTCGCCAGCCATTGTTTTGGGGTCAATGAATAGTAATCAGCTGTAGGGGGTCACCTTTTCGATCCCCACGGGCGGAAAGACCTTTAAAACGTCACACATACATAATCAGCATCTATTTATAGATGGAATCTTGAAATTTCCGTTGATATCTCACACATCACAAAAAAGTTTTTGGGGTTTTTCTGTCTAAAAATAGGGAAAGGCGCTGATCAAATATTCATTTTGGTGGCACTGGAGGTGTAGGGTTCTTCTGACCGAATATTCGGTCGAAGCAGTGAACAGGTTTTTTTTATTTCACATTTTTTTATCTAATATACCATTTTACGTGGCATACTTAAGCCCACTTAATTCATTTCAAAATTTCTGATTAAATTCATTTTTATGTGGTATTTAAGATTCCTTAAATTCATTTTAACTTTCTATCAAATTTACCCATTTTTATATTGTACTGTACTACTATGTAAACTCAATTTATTTTCAAACATATGAAAATAGGCAAACCAGGTAACCTATCTCTATCTTTTCATGTTGATAAGAAGCAGATGAAGTCCAATTCGTGGACGTGTTGCTGCATTCTCCTCTGGCAAAGGCAGGCTGCTTGTGGTTCGACTGGAAACACATATGAAATGTTCACATCACATGTAGACAAATATATTTACATATGTAGGTACATGTCAGGGTCTCTGATTTTTTTTTTCCTCTGTGGTTGGTGTGTGTGTGTGTGTGTGTGTGGTGTGTGTGTGTGTGTTTTTGTGTGTGTGTGTGTGTGTGTTCATGAGTGTTTGGATGGGTGTTTGGGCGCTTTGTGAATATTTTGGGTGGCACAAATTGCGTGTGGGTGTGTATGTGTATGTTCCACCTTATTAGTGTGTCTATTTTGTAAAGCCCACTGTAACCTAGATGATTAGGATGGATGCTAAGAAATGTCATTATTTTTTGTTATGATGAGGCCCTTGATAAAAAAAAAATCACTTTAATCAGTACACCTTACACAGATGATGGGTGCTGCAGCCAAGTGATTTAAGATGTCAGACTTGAAAGTCGGGGGTCCAATCCTGCCTGGGTACCTCCAGCCCGATGGGTAAAGAGTAGAGATTTTTCCCAGTCCCCCAGGCCTAACATGTGTATCGACCTACCATTTCACTAAACCCCTTTCATGTTTAGCCTTACCCATACAGAGTATAAATTAAAAACCCATGCATGTTAACTTAAAGATCCTGCCAGTGTCTGGTGTTTTTCCCCCAAAGTTTATGGAAAACAAAAAACACACACTCAGATGCATGCTCACTGAAGATGGAGTAAGCAGACTGTGCAGCAACATACTGCCTATGCAGGGGTGGTCAAAACAACATGTATTACACACATCTGACAAAAATCGATACATTAAAAAATATTTTTAAAAAAAAACAAACCTTTAGTGCAACTTTACACCGTCAACATTTGGAACTCAGCAATTAATATCAAAGTGATGCCAGACAAAAACCACCACAAATAATAAGTGTGCCCAATTTTTCTGCAGTGTAAAAGGTTTAGAGTTTGTTCAAAAGGGATTTGTTGTACTCAGGCAATTCTATATATACACTCCATCCAGTTGCCCAAATGTATTATTCTGGCACCCCTCCTTAGCCTGCGAAAAACCCTATGGCCTGGGAAGGTTTTGAAATGAGAGGATGGGAGGTGAAGTGGGGTTGGGGGTGAGGAGGATTTATATAACAGAAAGCCGACAAGCAAAGTTTAAAACAAAGACTGAGTCAACTGAAACATTATAATGATTTTGACCCAAGCTTAGGAAAACACAAGCAAATTTTATGACATTTATGACGCAAGAGGAAATTAGAGCACCTAGTCACAACAGGAACGCTGGAAGGAAAGAGAGCACCAGTGTAGAGGGGGGGCCTTGGGGAGGGGGAAATATGGAGGACCCTTTCAGATGGGCAGACAGAAAAGGGCGGGGAAATGTTTCTTTCAGTGACAAGGGATCATATTTGTATAGGGGCCATGATCACCCAACACCATGCAGCATGAGCAAGGCACATGATGATGATGATGAAGCTGACACCACCCAGAATAATGGAAACACTAAGATGGGGGCAGTGAAACAGGCCAGGTTTGATGATGCAGGCTGGGACTGGAAACTCAAGATATCAGATCCAAGGTCCACGGCTTAAGACAACAGCTTGTCAGCCAACTAAAAAAAACCTGGTCCTGCCTGAGGGTTGAAAACCCCAAAACCCCTTGCTTTATGAACATGGCAGCTCTAACAACTTGAGCTAAAAAGAAAGGATCCAAACCTCTGCTTTATGAGCATGGCGGCTCTAACAACTGAGCTAACAAGAAGGTAAAACCCAAACGAGAAAGGTGCGCACTGTGGGATGCATGCATTCAAAAGCTCAATGGACATTGTGAATTTGTGGTGGTTCAGCGATAGGCTACCTTATGTATTGCAGGTCAGGGAAATTTTGAAGATTTTTGTAAAGCATAAAGTTCTATTCAGTGACCTAGCAAGCCCATTACAACTCAAGAGGAACGGGCAGACAGGGAGAGACAGAGAGGGAAGACAAGGGAAAACAGTTCTTACAGATCTTCATGGTGGTAAACATTACTCCCAAACTTACATCTGAAGTGAGAACTGTACAGGGGGGCTTCAACATGGCCAAGGATAAATCATGTTTGCTTGTTTCCTTCAGCACCAACAAACTGAAACGAGTAAAAACATTATAACTGAGGCAATATAGTCATAAAATGACATACAGATGTTGACCTGTTTCTGACAAATCCCCCCCATAACTAATGCAGACGAGTTGTGCTAAAAGCCAGGAAAGGGTGATCTGGGGTCGATGCCGTGAAGATGGGGACCAATTGCAATTTTTGTAGGCTAGTTTGAGGGTTTTACAGATTCTGTTCTATCATTTTCTTTCGCATGTTTTGAAACAGATAATTTTTAATCTTTACAAAGATGTTTTTACATTTTAGTGGGTGATTTGCTGTTTTCAATTTCCTGTGGTTATTTTACTTTGAGAGAGTTTAAAAATATATATAACCGACAAGAGATACCAAGATTGTGGGGATTTCATGAAAGTTGCGAATTAAAATTTAGTGAATGTCAATATAATTAAGGCAATATAATCTTGAACTAGCTGTGTTTCCATAAAAGATATACCAGGCTGAGGATGCAGTTCACCACTCAAGGAAAAATGTAGCATAAATTGCTAAAACTATATCTTTAATCAGCAAACCCATGAACATTCTTTTAAAATCAGGCAACTGATAGCTTCATTTAATCACATAATTACCAAAACTGATGTTTCTTGTCTATTTGGAAGCACCCCTGTGCAGGCGTTAAGATGTCATTTCCTGTGGGCCATGGCAAACAAGAAATAAATTTTTGTTTTGATTTCGGGGTAGGTACTGGCCGCCATTTGTAGGGTCGCGCCGAGTGTAAGCCAACTGCATGAGCTCCCCTGTCACACACAGATTTTACCCGTCTAAAAAGAACACCTTCTGTCGTCCTCCCCACAAGTTTGTTTTTTTGAACGCGTACACGAGCTAGAAATTGTTTTGGTTTTCTTATACTGTCCAAAAACAACATGAATGGTTATTTTTTTTAAAGGGAAATGTAATTTAAAAAAGCTTTTAAAATCCCTGTTATGATTTTTTGTCTTGCTGTTTTAAAAATTTGTAGAGGAAAAGGGTTTGAAGGGTCATATGGGGCAGTGCATGAGTGCTTAGAGCCCCGCAAGTTTTCTCGGGCCGGGAGCATTATAAGAATAGCAATATCTCTTCTCTTCACCACCAAACCTTCAGCCTCCCCAAAACTGCATTAGGTACCCTAGAAAGTACACCCTACTAATGATACCTGTTTTCATTTTATAGCGAAAAAACTAACAGTCCAGGTCAAAAATCATGCTCTTTGCCTTTATGGGAAATAAAACATTTTTAAACCTACTCTACTGAGTTTCCCCTTTTAAATTTATTGATCCCTGTATCAGAATTTGGGGTCGATGAAAAAATAAAACGAAAAAAATTAAAAATAAAATCTAATTGCTTGCAATTTGGGGGACTTTGCTGTCGCCCCAATAACGTTCTGAAACCTGCAGAAAATAAGGTTGTGCTAAATTATTCTTGGATTCGTGCGGTATCTTAAAAAATGGGGTTTTTTTTAAAAACAGCATCCATTGCACCAGCAAAAATCAAGGAAAGACAGCTAACCTTTGGGAAAACTTAGCAAGGGGGGGAAGGAAGCTGCAAACGAATGGTCAGGGCAAACCATTGACAGCCCCCTTTTTGCTTGATGAAGACTATGTTTTGACGTCGACAGCTGGAAGGTACTGCGGGAGGTGGCGGGGGCTTTGGGTGCCCCCGGGTCTCATCCGCACCTCGAGGTGTTTTTTTGTTACTTAGCTAGTGCTTGACCATGACTTCAGGGGAATCGGGGCCTGATGACCGCGGGAAGGCCCTCTGGTGTCGAAAGACAGGGATCCTGTTAGGGCTGTCAGCCCTTGTGTGAATAAAAAAGGGGTGGTTTGGGCCTGCTAAGCCCACTTTCGGGGCCTTTTTAAAAACACCCCCTTTTTTGAAGTAGGGCACTTTGGGAGCTTCTGACTGAAAAACTGTCGAGACTATAGTAGGGGGAAGGAGCTGGCAGCTATCCCCGCTGGTGCAGGAGGGGCTACCCGAAAAGAGAGATGAAGACCAGAGTGGGCGAGAGAGGGGTCTTCCATTCTCTTTGGGTCCAGAGGTTTGTGCTGAACCGGGTTGGTGACATTGAAAGGCCCATGTCCGGGGTTTGTCATCTCCCCATAATTGTTTTTGTAAACAAGGAAACTAATGACTGGGTCCGAATGGGCATGAAAAATGGCAGCCCCTTTGTTGATAAAATCCCCAGTAAAAGTGGCTTCGTGGCTTGGGGGGTTTGACTGTCCAGAGAGGGGCAAAGCACTGGGGGGTTTTGGGTCCCATCCGCCCCTGGTGGTAAAATTTTGTTAACTGGCCCATCCGACCCTTTTACATTTCATAACATCTGACCCCAAATTCAACGTTTTTTAATTGCATCAAAAACGCTGGCACAATTTCCCCTTGCCTGCGTGGCACACACTCTCCCCGGCTTTTTTTTTCCCGGGTTTAGGGGATGAAGCAAAGCTCAGTGGACAGAGAGTACCCACGGGGCCAGCAATGGATGCAATGGGCCAAAAAATAACTCTAGATATCCCCCTTTAGCTCTGTGTGGAAAAGCCCTAAAACCCAATGCAACGTTTCAAAGTTAACCGAACATCATAGAAAGACATGGTAAATAAGACTTTCAATTAAAATAACGACAGACACTGAAAAAACATGAAATGAAAAATGAATACTGAACCATGTTATATTAATATTAGCGACGCAGTAAAAGTATAAATGAGTAAGGTATTCATAGACACACAATTTAACTGGCAACGTAATGTGCATCTGCACCACACCCCACAACCAAACACACACACCCCCACACACACCACCACACACACAAACACACAAAAAAAGAGAGGGGGGGGGGGGAAAAAATATCCCCTTGGGGTTTTTTATCCAAAATTCGTTTTTAGGCGTGTGAATTTGGGCCCAAAGGTCTCTCTCTCTCTCCATTCTTCCTCTCTCTTCTCTCTCTTATTTCTCTTTTTTTCCCTTTTCTCTTCTTTTCTTCTCTTATTTTCCTCTCTCCTCTTTTTTCTGTTCTCTCTCTTTCTCTTCCCCCCCCCCCCAAACATGGGTCCTGGTCTGAACGTGAGATTGTGAACTCCTGGAAACTCTGTCTCCCTGGTATTGATTTTTGGGGAAGTACTCTTCCCAGTGTGTTATGCCAAATAAAACCCCTCATGGTTTAGCCCATCAGCTGTGGCATGTACCAAGGGTGGTTTGGCCCACCCATGAGAGATGAAGTAGGGATAGCGGGGGCCCAGCGTTTCCTTCCCATCCTGCAGAAACAAATAGGATGAGATCCCAGGGAGAAAAGGCACTACCATATTGACACCCTTATACCTAAATTTTGATCATATGTGGGTGGATATGAAGTGACACTAGTTTTTTCTGGAGTCGGAGGAAGGCAACCCCGGCGACTACCAAAAGCCCCGGAGGCCTACTTGTTTATATGATTCGGTTAAATGTAGAGCTATATATGGGACCATACCAAAAAAGCTTTGTAATTTGAAAGATGAAAAATGACATTTTCGTCCATACTAAGCAAATAATAATTATTAGGGGCCTTTTTACTTTTTTCCCGTAAAAGTTATCTTGAATCATTTCTTTAGAAAACCTCAAAAATTGTGACCAACTAGTGACACTTTGTAAAAGTCAAGTAGTTGTTATCTTTCAATGTCAAAAAAAAGGAAAAGAAAATGTCAACAACACAGTTTTTGAAAAACTATTGAAAAAAAAAAAAAAAAAAACAAAGAAAAAAAAACCCCCTAGTTCATGCACGCTGAGGTCAGATCTATTATGTAAACTCCATCGACTTTACCCAGCCCCGCAAGTAAGGTACCGGTAGTCTTCGATATCATAGATTTGCAGCGAAGGGAAAACCCAACTCTCCGAGCCACAACAGTAAAATGGTGGAAAGTTGGGCATAACAATTACTTTAGTCGCACATTCCTGTGCCATTAGTTTACACTGCCATCTATTTGATTAAACAACAATGTAGAATTCTAGGTGAGTGATGTCATTGTATTTCGTTATAAAGTTGTACTTCTTGTAAGTTCTGAGTTTGTCGTTGGAGTGATAATCGTGGTACGATACGTCATGGGTTTAAACTCATACGGGGAAAGTTGGTCACAGTTAATGAGTTATAAATTTGTTATGAGTTAGACCTAATGCATTGGTTATTTATTTTTATTAAGTCAAGACTTGCATTGGTGGGTTCTCGTTTGTTTTAAATTCTTAGGAATGGGCTACCTGTTACTTTAGGGTCCTACGTAGGCTTCCAGTGTACTTTCGTTCAAGTAACATCTGCAAAAAGTGCAAGTGCATTACAGATTGTCAAATTTCCAATATTTC
The DNA here is from genome assembly GCA_030674185.1 of Monoplex corrugatus. Taxonomy (NCBI): domain Eukaryota; kingdom Metazoa; phylum Mollusca; class Gastropoda; order Littorinimorpha; family Ranellidae; genus Monoplex; species Monoplex corrugatus. Next base: position 2,667 of record JAPXFY010007290.1, on the reverse strand, counting down.
GCCTGAAACCCCATCCTCGGGATGAAAATACCTAAAAACGAATAATATGATAATAATTATCATGTTTAAACATTGTCGAATTCATTCATTTCTCTTCATAATATAATTAAGTAGATTTTGACTGTTTTGAATTTCATTGTATGTTAAATTACTTAAAAACAGGAAAATTATCATTTGGGCAGTTAAAACAACAACAACAAAAAAACAACAAATCAACAAAAATAGTCGACCAAATCCTTTTTGTGCAGTGCTGCATTCTGTATGTAAGGCCTGAATATATATCTTTTCTATATATATGTGCACGTCCCACAATACTGGAATCACCCAATAGAATGATAGGGCCCTCACTTTAGCTTCAGTTATAGCTGCCTTTGCATATGTTGGTGGATTTTTTTATTCAGTTGGTTTGGCGACATGTTTCTTCAACAAAATAAAGCATTGTTCATCACCATTTGTGTTTGCCTGATTTTTTATTGTTTTTATTTTGTCTGTGGTTGTGACAAAAAAGGCACCAGAAGTGGGGCATGGCTTGGGTTGAAACTTGACAACAGTGTAAACTTAATCAGAAACAGAACACACAAATGAAGTGTGTGTGCCCGCTAGTAAATAAAACATTAATCCCACTACAATAACTTGAATAAGCCATTGCAAAACTTCATACAATAAGTTGCGTTTGGTGCATCCAAAAATATGGCGATCGTGCGTTTCATTAGTTTCCCACTGATAACGCTTGCATTCGTTCCCACCCACACAACACATTTGTGCTTCAACTGATTCAAAATTACTCCAAAATGCATCTTTGGGGATCGTTCTTCCTGCTCACGATTTCAGTTCGTTGAAATATGAATGCAAGTTTCTCTGACGGTGCTTACAGCCTGGCACGTTTTGCTTCCTAGTGTAACGCACACAACCTATCCTTCTAACTCATCATCAAAGTCAATTACCTTGGCCCATCCTCTGAATCTAAAGTGTTTGAGAACAAAGAAAATGTGTACGTGACAAGCGCCACATAGCCCATGTATGCTCAAACACAAGCTGGACATTGGTTGACTCGTCTCCACCCGACGCTTTGAAACGCACATCACATCTGCTTGACAGTCACCACAAGTGTCGGCATCTTCTGTTTGGTGTGTGTGTGTGGCAAGCAAACTGAGGTAAGGATACAATTTTGCTTTTATTGTTTATTAAAAATAGATAAGATTTTCTGGAATAAAACTCAGTTAAAAGAGTAAATAATGATCGACTTCTCTCTAAATGCGAACCAAATGTGAGCATTTGCGATTGTTTCTGTAGTAACGTAACACAAAACGTTTCAATACGATTTTCAACTGTGCATGAAAATGTGGAAACTTTCTTAAGTTTTACAGTGTGCAGGCAAGTCTCTTTTATTTCGCAAAACTCAGTATGCATTCATGATGTTACGTGTACTACGAATCATTGTCGTGGATTCTGCGGAAATGAAAGCGGTAATTTCTCGTTTCTCTTGTACCCTCACATATGAAGCAACAAAAACACTTGTAACTGCTTGTATTCTGTCCAGATTAGATTATTGCAACTCCTTACTTCTCGGCTGTCCCAAGACTCTTCTCAAACCCTTCAACAGGTTCAAAACTCTGCAGCCAAATTAATTTTCAAAGCTCGCAAATCACACCATTGCCACACCTCTCTTTAAACAACTCCACTGGCTTCCCGCTCGAATCGAAAGCAAAGAATTAAGTACAAATCTGCTTGTATTTCTTTTCATGTCATCTGGGGCACTTGCTCCAGCATTATATATCTGATCTATTTCAAGTCTATGTTCCTTTCGTTCTTTACGTTCCTGCTTCTGACGACAGAATAATTCCGTGTCCTCGTGATTCAATAGAAAGCAACATGGTTGGTCGTTCTTCCATACTACTGCTGCTGTTGAGTGGAATTCCCTGCCTCACTCTCTCCGCCACAGCCTCTCTCTCTTTCCTTTAAATCAACATGAAAACTCACTTATTCCCGCCAGTACTTTTGAAACCTGAATTTTCTTGTTCTATTGTATGCGTGCGTGGGTGTGTGTGCTTGTGGGTGCGTTCGCGCGTGGGTGTTTGTGTGTGGGTGTGTTTGTGTGTGCGTGTGTGTGTCTGCATTCGTTGCTGCACACGCGTGCATGCCTGCATGTATGTGTTTATGTGTATTTCTTGTATTATGTATTTAGTTGAAAATGTGTTCTCCCCTCCCATTTCACCCACATTACTCATCCTTTTCAAATTTGTGAAGCGCTTTGAGTCCATAGGAAGCGCTATAAAATTCTCCATACTACTTACTTACTTACTTACTTGTAGCGCACGTAACGAATACAACGTTATATGGAGCATTTTCGTCGACACTTTTTGTTTATACAAGCTTTACTGCGTGTGTTGTGACTAACCAAAAATATTGTGAACCCTACTGTTTGTGTTTCGGAACGGAACGCTCTCAGCAAAAAAGGAAATTTTGTGGAATAGTTTTAAGTGCCACTGGTTTTAGATTCCACGGCAACGCACGCTTGCTGAATCATTGTTATCAATTACCGTTTCGCAACAAATTGATGTCTTTGGACAGAAAGCAAAACGAATTATGGTTTTCCAATTACATGGTCCAGTTAAAGACATACAGCTGTTGAAATCTACAGAGAATTTTTTAAAAGTCGGCCCCTTG
>JAPXFY010007289.1:0-10000 GCA_030674185.1 Monoplex corrugatus | reverse complement strand
TTCTTGTTCTTGTTCTTCTTCTTGTTCTTCTTCTTCTTCTTGTTCTTCTTCCTCTTCTTCTTCTTCTTCTTCTTCTTGTTCTTCTTCCTCTTCTTCTTCTTCTTCTTGTTCTTCTTCCTCTTCTTCTTCTTCTTCTTGTTCTTCTTCTTGTTCTTCTTCTTCTTCTTGTTCTTCTTCTTCGTCTTCTTGTTCTTCTTCTTCTTTCGTCTATTTCTTCTTCTTCTTCTTGTTCTTCTTCCTCTTCTTCTTCTTGTTCTTGTTCTTGTTCTTCTTCTTCTTCTTGTTCTTCTTCTTGTTCTTCTTCTTTCTTTCTTTCTTTCTTTCTTTCTTCCTTTCTTCCTTCTTCTTCTCTTCTTCTTTATTTCTGATTTGTGTTTGAGAACGCTGACTGCTGCGTTGATTCAAATAGTCGACAGGCCCGGTAATCAAGTGGGTAAATGCCAGAAAGTCCAGGGTTCGATCCGCCTAGAAACCTCTACATACTCTACTATACTACTACTACTACTACTACTATTACTACTACTACTTATTCCTCCTTCAACTCCTTCCACTACTACTAGTACTACTTCTCCTCCTCCTCCTCTTACTACTACTAGTACTACTACTACCACTACTACTACTAGTACTTCTCCTTCTCCTCCTCCTACTACTAGTACTACTACTACCACTACTACTACTAGTACTTCTCCTTCTCCTCCTCCTACTACTAGTACTACTACTACCACTACCACCACTACTTACTCCTCCTCCCCCTACTACTACTACTACTACTACTACTACTACTAGTACTACAATAATTTACTCCTCCTCCTCTTCCTCTTCCTCCTTCTCCTCCTCCTCCTCCTACTGTTACTATTATTATTATTGATATTATTATTATTACCACTACTACTATTACTATTACCACCACTGATACTATTTTCCCTTACAGTGTTGTGCCACAGCAGCCATGCACGAGAAGTACTTCGTCCATTCGGGCCAAAAGATTGTCGACCTGTGGAAACCTATCAAAGGATGGTAGGGCTGAGGTCTGCAATGACTAGATGGCGATGTGCACCGTCATCAGTTAGCAATACACACACTGCTTGGTGTCTTTTACTTCTATTGGTCAGACTTTTGCAATGTATCATTCCTTTTTTGTCTTAATTCCAAGTTAGGATATTTTGTTTACTGTGAAAAAGAAATGCAATCACCATCCTCTTTTTTTTATTTTTTATTAATTAGTCCTGAAATGATCTCTTTTATGCGTTTGCTTTGGGAAATATGTTGGGAAACAGTATTTCATTTATCGTTTCTCATCTTGCATGAGACGCGATAATGTCAGCTAACAATGCTTATATTTGCTTTTTTTGTGTGTGTAATTTTTATTTTCTGCATACATTGCTGTGTTTGTTTGTTTGTTTGTTTGTTTGTTTGCTTGCTTGCTTGTTTCATGTTTTTGTTTTGGCATTTTTACATCCTGAAGGAGCCGCCTGTTCCATATCATTTGATGTAGCCTCAATAAATTTTGAGTTAATGGAGCACTGCAGCAGAGCATCATTAAGGCAACACTGTCACATGAGATGCCACAGCTCTGAACTCGCAGCACGTTATGCCAAGATGTGGCTAAGACTGTATTCTTTGGTCTTGCTGTTATCATTGTTGGCATCGCTTTCATATGTTTTCCTGTTTGTTTTTATAATGTTAATTTTATTTTGTAAACAACAATAATAATAACAACAGACAATTTAAGAACGGTGTAGTTCTTATATATCTGTATCTATATCTAATCTATATCTGTATTTATATATCTATATCCATCTATGTCTACATCTATGTCTATATATCTATGTATATATATATTATTATTATTAATATTAATATTATTATTATCATTATTATTATTATTATTATTATTATTACTATTATCATTATTATTATTATTATTACTAATATAAGCAAGGTAAAAGCTCCAAACTGGATGACATTTTTAAAGATGTCGGTAGAAAAGAAATTTCTGTTGTAAATTTCTGACCGATTATTTTCATTCTGTGGTTGTCTTTTAGTAGTTAATGATTTCCTCTCTCCGTGTATATGTGATGTTCGTGTTCTTTTAGCCAGTGCCAGTAATACATAATACACCTTGTAGTTTATGCTGTTTGCTGGTTGTGTTAATTGTTGATTTCGTTTACATATGACCTGAGATAAGAGACATGACGAATATACAATTTACACAAATGTAATCAAGAACAGTTTGTCTTCTTGGAGATATTGGGATTTTCTGTATGTAGGCGTTAGCTGAAAAATATGTATGCCATACAATAGCAGCTTTGCCTCCATTAAACAATCAGTTGCATGCACTTCATAGACAGTTGGTCTTTCGCAGAGGATACAGTGGGAAAATGCTGAATAATACACATAGACGTAATTAACAGACGAACAACACACACAGAAACCACACACACACACACACACACACACACACACACACACACACACACACACACACACACACACACACACACACACACACACACACACACACATATACGTAATTAACAGACAGACAACACACACAGAAAACACACACACACAGAAAACACACACACACACAAAACATACACACAGACACACACACACACACACACACACACACCACTAATCCCTAAACCAAACCAAAACCAAAGCCAAAGAAAAGAAAGTTATCGTAATTCAGGTAGAAAGAAACTCTTGGGAGAGCTAGACAACAGAAGGTCTTCAGAGAAGTAACCCCCTTTAGACAAGTGTTTCGGCCCTGAATTCCTTACACTCTCGGGGGGCCGGGCCACATCCAGGTCATGACTCCTGGATGCCCTTCTGCTGTTGTCTATTTTTTTTTTCCCACGCCGGGGATCGAACCTGGGCGATTCTGCGCTTCAGAACTGCGGTACGCGGTTTTACCAATGTGCTAACGGGGCACACATCATCTGTAGGGAATTTAATCCTTATGAAGTTCACTTTTTTGGTTCCTCCTTGCCCAGATCCAGCTTGAGCTCCTTTCTGCTGCCTCTGCCATCGCTTTAAGGGCTCTAGTCCTCTTCTTCCCAGAAATGGCGAGTTGTTTCATGAGATCATAAGCGGAGGTGCCCACAAACCCTCTTGCCCCGACCTCTATGGCGAAGATTTTGACCCGCAGACCTGCTTTCTTCAGGGTGCTGGCAAGACCGGCGTATTTTTCGGTCTTGTAGATATGTGCTTCTTCCATTCTGCTTTCGTATGGCACAGTGAGTTCTATCAGAATCACTTGTTTCGAGGAGTCAGAGTGGAGAGCGATGTCTGGTCTCATGCCTGTCTTGCTGATGACATCTGGGTAATTTCTCCACTCTGGGAGGTCTGCTGTACACTCCCAGTCGACTGCTCTATCCAGAAGACCCTTTGGCAATATGCTGGTTGTCATAGCCCTTTCGGGCCAGACCTGTTTCCCTCCTGCTTTGTAGAACGTTGTCATAGCAATTGGTGCGTTTGGGGTCATGGTTTTTTCGCTAACCACATCTGTGATCACTTTCAGAACTTGGTTGTGCCTCCATGTATACCTTCCTTGGGCTAGCGCTACTTTGCAAGAGCTTAGGACATGTTCCACTGTTTGTTTCTTCTGACAGAGCGGACATGCTGGGTCGTCTGCTTTCCCCCATTTCACTAAGTTTGCATTCGAGGGGAGCAGGTCATATACAGATCTGAGGAGGAAGCTTATCCTTAGAGGAGCCATGTGCCACATATCGTTCCAGCTGAGACTTCTTTGGAGTGCACTGTCCCATGTTGTCCATTGCCCCTGTTGACCTTGCTGGACTGCCTTCTGCACTCTTTTGACATCTTCTTCTTCCTTCAACTCCTGTATGATCATGTCTCTTTTTTCCTTCCCTTTGGCTTTGGACCACCACTGCATTTTTGTTGCTCCCAGTCCCTGTCTGTTGGTTTGCGTGTGTCCAATTATTTCTTTGATGCTGAGGTTTCTCTTGGCATTGTTTACAGCCTCTTGGACTTTCCACTTTCTGCCAGTTCTCAGCTTTGGATGAACTGATCTCACGATATTGTCTTCCGATTCCTCCAGCATGCTCAACAGTCTTGCTTTTCCAACTTTGTATTCCTCCACTATGGATTTGAGAGGTAGCTTCAGCATTGCTTGACGACAGTAGAATGCAACATCAGTGAGACCAGGTGGGACACCGAGCCATTTTCTTGTGTATTTGTTGATTTTGGCTTCCATTGCTTCCACTGTGCTGGTGCAAATGTCATAGATTAGCAGTGGCCACAGCAGCTTTGGTATCAGCATGAACTGTAGACACCAGACTTTGTATTTGCCTGGCAGTCCGCAGTTATCTATTTTCTTCAGGCCTTCTTCTGCTGTTTGCTTGGTTTCACATCCCCTTTGTGTGTCTTTCAGGGAGTCATCATACCATCTTCCGAGACTTTTTACTGGCTCTTCTGTGACAGTGGGGATGGCTTGGTTGGCTACCATGAATTTGACTGAATCTGCCACTTTTCCTTTTCGCAGTGAGAGACTTCGGGATTTCTTAGGTTTGAACCTCATTCTTGAAGAGGCCACCAGCTCATCCAGCTGCTTTAAGATTTGGTGTGTCTCTTCCTCATCCGTGGACAAGACTGTTGTGTCATCCATGAAAGCTTTCAGAGGAGGCATCTGGTATCCATCTCCCAGATTCACTGGACCTGAACTCTTCATTGCAGCTTTCAAGATGACTTCCATTGCCAACACGAACAGTATGGGAGAGATTGCACAGCCCATTGCAATGCCCACCTCTAGGTCTATCCAGTCCGTGGTGTATTCTTTGGTAGAGAACCGCATTGAGAACCCTTGGAAATACTTCCTCAGCATTGTTCGGATGTTTTCTGGGATGTGATACATTTCAAGAGCCAGATGTTCCTTCGCGTATACGCATTTAGATTCTGCCTGATACGTGTTAACTAAATATTTTGATTTTGGCACACTCTGCCGATAGTGTTGGTCGAAACATTTTATGTGGCTTACGTTTCAAGTTACCCATTCGAGACACATGCATCAGTCAACATAAAAAAAATTGTGATAATTAGGTAAACCCTGTTTTCGTTGTGAAAGCTTTTCGCAAGTATGGATAAACAGTACGTGAACCACACTGCATATTTCCAAGGAGCTGGAGTGGGGGGGGGGGGCGGGTATCATATCTTTTTGTTTGTTTTCACATTCTTGTGCATGTTCGGCTTTCCTCCATTACAAAATATTCTTTTGAAATCAACTATAATATTTTTTCATGATTCAGCACATACATCATCACTATAAATGGATATTCGAGAATTTGGGGGCGGGGAGAGGGTGTTTTTTTTGTTTTTGTTTTTGTTTTTGTCGTGTTTTTTTTTAATACGTGCTCCAAACGGAGATGTAGGAAGACGACAGAAACTTCATCTTGGAAAATGATGCAGTAAAAGAAGCCATCTGAGAAAAGAGAAAGGCCATATATAAAATGTGGGTGAAATCTAAGACGGATGAAGACTATATCAGATATAAACTTACATCCCACAACAACAACAGAGCGGGTGTGAGAGGAAAAGGAGCAATCATGGAAGCAATATGGAAAAAAAACAACCCGTAAATGAACTATGCAAATGCTTGCCCAGAGAATTCTATAAAACTTCAAAGCTATGAGATTAAAGGAGGAAGTGTACGATCCGACAAAGTCAAAGACTCCAGATTATGAGAGGAAGTGTATGATCCGACAAGGTCAAAGCCATCAGATTACAGGAGGAAGTGTACGATCCGACAAGGTCAAAGCCACCAGATTATAGGAGGAAGTGTACGATCCGACAAGGTCAAAGCCACCAGATTATAGGAGGAAATGTACGATCCGACAAGGTCAAAGCCTCCAGATTACAAAGGAAGTGTACGATCCGACAAGGTCAAAGCCATAAGGTTAAAGGAGGAAGGTAATGATCCGACAAGGTCAAAGCCATGAGGTTAAAGGAGGAAGTGTACGATCCGACAAGGTCAAAGCCATGAGGTTAAAGGACGAAGTGTACGATCCGACAAGGTCAAAGCCATGAGGTTAAAGAAGGAAATGTACGGTCCCACAAGGATCACCAAAGACATTTATGGAAATCTCCTCAGTGACGAAAGCGGCATCAAATACAGATGGCAGGAGTACTTCCCCCAACGCCTCAGCCAACTCTGTCAGGGAAATGCACCGATGTTTCTAGGTCAGGCGTTTAGCAGGCATTGAAGAACGGTCCAAAGACTAAAGAAGCCAGAATAGGCGGGACAACCACAGAAGCCGTCCTAGTTTGTGGGAACATCGGAATCACAGTGCTCCATTCCATAAAGCGTATAGAGAGAGAAAAGTCGCAGAAGACTGTCAACAAGCGATACTGGTCCCATCTAGGAAAAAAAGAGAAATGCAGAAAAAAAAGAAAAAAAAAAAAAAGAATGAAAGAAAAAAGAAGAAGAAGAAGAACACAAAAGAAGAAAAGAAAAAAGTTTGGCTTGTATATAGGATTGGTGGAACACGGATGGAATTCAAGTAGGAAGGGTGTGCACTGGCATCATATGTGCTTTAAAACGGCTCTGTGAAAATAAACAAGCGGACAAACAAACAAGCAAGCAAGCAACAACCCTGCTAAACTGAATCTTATCTTCGTAGACCAGAAGAAAGCGTTTGAAAGAATAAACAGACACAAACTATGGAGAGAGCAAGAGCTACAAATTTCAGGTCAGCGGTTGGACAACATCAAAATCAACTACGCAAACAACTTGAGTGCAGTCTGAACTCAAGGAAAGATTCACTGATGGGTTCGATGTCACATTCTCACTGAGACAGGGTTGTACGTGTAAGATGCGTTGTTTGACAGGGATTGTCAGACGTAGCATGATCAGAAACCCCAAGATCAGAGAAATGGTGAGGGCAACATCAGTCCACCACCATATTCAAAAATAGAGAATGACTTGGTTTTGGTCATCTGACCAGAAAGCAATCTTACTAAGCATACATAATCATCATCATCATCATCATCGTGTACCCTGCCGCATGGCGTTGACGATCATGGCCCTCCACATGCATCTGTTCCTTGTCGCCGCAAGCACATCTTCCACCCTTTCTGTCCTCATCCACCCGGCAAGTCTGTCCAACATTTTCTCCCTGGGTCTATCTGGTGTTCTCTTTTCCTCCAGCTTTCCACCGAGCATATAACGAAAGTAAAACGATGACTGACTCTCTGCTCCTCAGATCTTCTATCTCGTTGCTGATCATCAGCTCTTTTCCACGTACACCCATGATGGTATGAGCAGTCACATGAAAGAAGACAGTAACAAGAAAAAATGTACATCTCTTGACTTTTTTCCCATGCATTTGTGTTTTATTAGTGCACAACCCTAAATGAAATTGATCTGTTTGAATACGTCTTAAAGTTTGTGCTTGCTATCGCGAAAAGTTGTAAGAAACAAAAAATGTTCTCCCGCTTTCCAGAGTGTTCACGATGATGGTGATGATGATGATGATGATGATGATGATGATGATGATGATGATGATGATGATGATGATAATGATGATATGATGATGATCATGATCATGATCATGATCATGATGATCGATGATGATTATAATCCGGTGTCATTTTAATTGTAAACATCAACGCGTGTTGCATGGTATTGAAAATGTATGAAACATGACTAAACATCATTGTGCACATTTATTGTCGTTTTTCATTTGTACAGTTGTATGTGTTTGTGTGTGTGTTTGTGTGTGTTTGTGTGTGTATGTGTGTGTGTGTGTTTGTGTGTGTATGTGTGTGTGTGTGTGTGTTTTGTGTGTGTTTGTGTGTGTTTGTGTGTGTATGTGTGTGTGTGTGTGTGTTTGTGTGTGTATGTGTGTGTGTGTGTGTGTGCGTGCGTGAAAGAGAGAGGGAGAGGGGAGAGAGAGAGAGAAAGAGAGACAGACAGACAGACAGACAGACAGACAGAGACAGATAGACAGAGAGAGAGAGAGAGAGAGAGAGAGAGAGAGAGAGATTTTCTGAAAGGCCTCAACATTAAAAGAGATGTGTGCAAACAAGAAAAGCCCTCCGATTTTGCACCACAAAAGGGCACAATACGAAACAGCGACATGGTTGTACCAATGTACCGTCACAAATCGATAGCACATGTAATTTATAACCAGCCCGCAATGTCGCAAATCTTGAACGATGAACAAATGCCACACTCTTCACAACTTCATGTATTTTGGAAAGAAAATATAGAAAACGCTGTCAAATTGAGTTTCGACTTCTAGAGAACACAGGCGCAACGTATTAATTTCTGACCATTTCCAGAAATGGAAAGCAATTAAAACAGTGTGCTTCCTCTTCCTAAACTTCGTCGTGTTCTGGTCAAATCAGCCTTCTCTTAACATAATTCTAAGGTCGAATGAAGCCCCACACCAGCCGAGCCACTGAAGATCAGTATGCCTACTCATTCGTTGGATTGATGGGAGAGTCTATAGCTGGTGTGTTTTGAAGATCATTTGATGTGTTGAGGTGTTCCTAGCTTTTTTGTGATTGTGCTTCACGTAGATGTAAGAATGACATATGTGTGGTGCAAATCCAGTGTATGTACATTTTAACGTCTAAATATGGATTAGTAAATGAATCACCTATCTCACCTGTCGGCGTCACTGGATTCGATGTTGGCTGCTGCACATTTAGACACCACCATCTCCCCCCAGTCAGCTCTGTCTTGACTTTTGTGGACAATTTCTTGAATATTTAGGCCACTGATGTTGGTTATGTTCTCGACGTATGAGATTGGAAGTCTGCCTTTCTTCCTTTTTGTCTCTGGATTTCCTTGAGGCCTGTGTTCTTGCTGCGTGACACATGGCCAGTGTATTTTTAGTCTTATCTTGTTGATGTCTGCTGGTAGTTTTGGTGGTATCAAGTTCTTCCACGACACTTTCATTAGTTCTTCTATCTGTCCATTTGACACGTAGTAGTCTCCGATATGACCACATCTCTGCTGCCTCAATTCGTCTGCAATCAATTTTTCTCAGAGTCCAGACTTCGCCTCTGAACTGAACTATGAAGATAAAGGGAAAGGTTGCTCCAGAAGTTTGAATCAATAAGCGAGTAAGGTGATGGAGACATCCATTTCATTCAGGGCCAATGTTATGAGCACAGAGCCTATCTCCTTCCCCTCGGTGCTTTACCTTCTGAACAGAACTATGTAGCCATTCACAGCTGGTCGGAATAGTCGCTGCATGCACAACGTTTGTCTCAAGCTATGCTGGAACCTGAGCAGTCAGACTGAAAGACAGAAGCTTTAACATTACGTAGTCAGTATGGTTCTGTGGCGATGTACGTGAACAGCAAGACTGGATTCCCCAAAACTTGAATTTTATTGTCCAAAAGTTAACACGTGTGTGTATATTACGTTTATGAAGGAACCCGTCCCCGTCCCCGTTAACATCAGGAAAAGAGTTCTTGAATGTTATATAGAACCGATAATGTTATACGGTTGTGAGGCGTGAACATTCAACAAGCAGAGCCAGAACAAGATCGAAGCAGATATGGTTTCTAAGAAGAATGTGGAGAGTTCCATGGACAGCAAAGAAAACAAACCAGACAGTCTTGATGGAGGCAGATGCAAGATCGTTGATAAGGAAGATTAGGAAAAGACAAGCAACATTTATAGGCCATTTTATGAGGAAAGGGGAATTGGAGCACCTGGTCGCAACAAGAAAGCTGGAGGGAAAGAGAGCACTAGGTAGACCAAGGGAAAAATATTGGACGGACCTGCAGAGCAGCTGAGGACAGAGAGGGTGGAAGATTTGCTTGTGGCAACAAGGGATAGATACATATGGAGGGCCATGATCGCCAACGCCATGTGGTAAGACACTTAATGATGACAGGGGTGCAGTATCTATGTTCAACTGTTGTGTCTTATGTATATATATATATATATATATATATATATATATATATACATATATATATATATATATATATATGTGTGTGTGTGTGTGTGAGAGAGAGA
>JAPXFY010007288.1:0-11059 GCA_030674185.1 Monoplex corrugatus | reverse complement strand
AAAATCCCCAAAGATATGTCAGATCAATTTTCATTGCACTTCCAAAGAAGACAGGGGCTATAGAATGCGAACTCCATCGCACAATCAGTTTGATGAGTCATGTAACAAAAAGGAAATTTTCCTTCTAAAATTACGTTTAATCTAACATACTTACCGTGGCTCACTAATTCCTGCCTCATAAACAATAAAGTCCGAAGGGACCATAACTCTGAGAGTATCCATGTCTTGCGCATACGCATGTGCTCTTCCTCTTTTCGAGGAAACCAAGACCCTGACTGTGAACGGAAGGAACCAGGAAGGCGGGGAGGACGGGAGGGACTCTGCGTGAGCCACGGTAAGTATGTTAGATTAAACGTAATTTTAGAAGGAAAATTTCCTTTTAATTACACATACTATACCGTGGCTCACTAATGCAGAATAGCACTACCCGGAAGGAGGGCTTACCTGGTTAACGCCTGGAGGAATGCGACAAGTCAGGGCGTGCAGCAGAGATGGGGTGTTGAGCCACCACAGCGGAAGCGATACCCCTAGATCCATCGTCGCGCAGACGGTATACATCGCGCCGGTAGGATGGAATGAACGTGCCCAGAGAACGCCAATGCGTGGTGTCCAGGACACTCAGGGGGCTGGCCCTGAGTGAACGCCAGTGAGAAAAGACCGAAAAATACGCCGGTCTTGCCAGCACCCTGAAGAAAGCAGGTCTGCGGGTCAAAATCTTCGCCATAGAGGTCGGGGCAAGAGGGTTTGTGGGCACCTCCGCTTATGATCTCATGAAACAACTCGCCATTTCTGGGAAGAAGAGGACTAGAGCCCTTAAAGCGATGGCAGAGGCAGCAGAAAGGAGCTCAAGCTGGATCTGGGCAAGGAGGAACCAAAAGTGAACTTCATAAGGATTAAATTCCCTACAGATGATGTGTGCCCCGTTAGCACATTGGTAAAACCGCGTACCGCAGTTCTGAAGCGCAGAATCGCCCAGGTTCGCTCCCCGGCGTGGGAAAAATAAAATAGACAACAGCAGAAGGGCATCCAGGAGTCATGACCTGGATGTGGCCCAGCCCCCCAAGAGTGTAAGGAATTCAGGGCCGAAACACTTGTCTAAAGGGGGTTACTTCTCTGAAGACCTTCTGTTGTCTAGCTCTCCCTAGAGTTTCTTTCTACCTGCACATGGTCAATCCATTGACTTCCGGGAATAGTTCGGAGGACATTCGGGAAAGACCGAAGGACACTGGGAAAGACTAGATCTGCGGGCTTTGTGGGTTGGCTTCCCACCTTGCCTTTGATAACATGCCACGAGTTCTTTAAATGAAAGATGCTCCCAGGATTCACCGAAAGGGGGAGAGAATGATGAATCCATCGGCACTGACTCCATCACGACTGGAAACGCACAACGGATCATGATTAATGACCAGATGAAATTTCCGTGTGCGTGTGGAAGGAGATTCACCACCAAACGCGGCATGAAGATCCACAGGACAAAAATGGGCTGTTTGAAGACACATACGAACCAGCAGCAGCGCACTGCGATAGCAGGTGAGACGTTGGATGACCAAGGCCAGGATTTAAACCATAGTGCCAAGGACATCCACGCTGACGGTTCTGATGCGGATTTTGCACAAGCTCTTAACGCCAAACGTGGAAAACTCAATTTGCCGCCTGCCGGTGCAAAAGAACAATGGGAGAAATTAGATGAGGAACTTGTCCTTAAGCTGAATGCGCTAATAGGGAACAGTACGCTGGAACACAAACTTGACACATACGGAGACATCATATACTCTATCTGCAGAGACACTTATGGAGTAAAGCAGCCAAAGACAAAAACGCCTCCCCAGAAATCCAGAAGACAGCAACAGATGGAGAGCATCCGGAGGGAGAAAAGGAAGCTTAAAAAGCGAATGAAAACTGCCTCAGAATTCGAGAAGCAAGGGCTCCTGGAACTCTGGAAAGATCTGAAGGCCAAACACAATGCTCTCAGCAAAGTGGAATCAGCAAGGCGAAGAAAGAGCAAAAAGAAGAAGACTCAAGATCGTTTCTTCAAAGATCCCTTTGACTTTGCAAGAAAGCTGTTTGAACAACCCAAATCAGGGACTCTCACAGTGGGCAAGGAAACCCTAGAGCAGCATCTCAGGGAAACATATTCCGATTCTCAGCGCGAGGCACCACTTGAAATCCAGAATCTGGTTTGGCCTGCAGCGCCAGAAGGAAAATTCAATAACAAACCACCAACACTGGATGAAGTGAAGAACGTAGTAAAGAAAGCCAGAGCCAAGTCAGCACCTGGACCAAACGGAATACCATACCTGCTCTACAAGAAATGCCCAAAAGTGCTCGAGTGGCTCCACAAGATGATTCGATCAGCATGGAGGAACCAGAAGATCAGCGACCAATGGATGAGAGCTGAAGGAGTGTACATTCCGAAGGAGCAGAACTCCAGCAGCATCAATCAGTTCAGGCCAATATCACTTCTGAACGTCGAGGGGAAAATCTTCTTCTCTATTATGGCAGCAAGATTGACAAAATACCTGACTGAAAACAAGTATCTGGATATGTCAGTCCAAAAGGGAGGCATACCAGGAATGCCTGGATGCTTGGAACATGCCACGTTGATTTGGGATGCCATCCAAAAAGCAAGAACAGAGAAGAGAGACATTGACGTAGTTTGGCTTGATCTGGCGAATGCATATGGATCAGTTCCACACGATATGATCCAGCTGGCTCTTGAAATGTATCACATCGCAGAAAACATCCGAACAATGCTGAGGAAGTATTTCCAAGGGTTCTCAATGCGGTTCTCTACCAAAGAATACACCACGGACTGGATAGACCTAGAGGTGGGCATTGCAATGGGCTGTGCAATCTCTCCCATACTGTTCGTGTTGGCAATGGAAGTCATCTTGAAAGCTGCAATGAAGAATTCAGGTCCAGTGAATCTGGGAGATGGATACCAGATGCCTCCTCTGAAAGCTTTCATGGATGACACAACAGTCTTGTCCACGGATGAGGAAGAGACACACCAAATCTTAAAGCAGCTGGATGAGCTGGTGGCCTCTTCAAGAATGAGGTTCAAACCTAAGAAATCCCGAAGTCTCTCACTGCGAAAAGGAAAAGTGGCAGATTCAGTCAAATTCATGGTAGCCAACCAAGCCATCCCCACTGTCACAGAAGAGCCAGTAAAAAGTCTCGGAAGATGGTATGATGACTCCCTGAAAGACACACAAAGGGGATGTGAAACCAAGCAAACAGCAGAAGAAGGCCTGAAGAAAATAGATAACTGCGGACTGCCAGGCAAATACAAAGTCTGGTGTCTACAGTTCATGCTGATACCAAAGCTTGGCCACTGCTAATCTATGCATTTGCACCAGCACAGTCGAAGCAATGGAAGCCAAAATCAACAAATACACAAGAAAATGGCTCGGTGTCCCACCTGGTCTCACTGATGTTGCATTCTACTGTCGTCAAGCAATGCTGAAGCTACCTCTCAAATCCATAGTGGAGGAATACAAAGTTGGAAAAGCAAGACTGTTGAGCATGCTGGAGGAATCGGAAGACAATATCGTGAGATCAGTTCATCCAAAGCTGAGAACTGGCAGAAAGTGGAAAGTCCAAGAGGCTGTAAACAATGCCAAGAGAAACCTCAGCATCAAAGAAATAATTGGACACACGCAAACCAACAGACAGGGACTGGGAGCAACAAAAATGCAGTGGTGGTCCAAAGCCAAAGGGAAGGAAAAAAGAGACATGATCATACAGGAGTTGAAGGAAGAAGAAGATGTCAAAAGAGTGCAGAAGGCAGTCCAGCAAGGTCAACAGGGGCAATGGACAACATGGGACAGTGCACTCCAAAGAAGTCTCAGCTGGAACGATATGTGGCACATGGCTCCTCTAAGGATAAGCTTCCTCCTCAGATCTGTATATGAATGCAAACTTAGTGAAATGGGGGAAATCAGACGACCTAGCATGTCCGCTCTGTCAGAAGAAACAAACAGTGGAACATGTCCTAAGCTCTTGCAAAGTAGCGCTAGCCCAAGGAAGGTATACATGGAGGCACAACCAAGTTCTGAAAGTGATCACAGACGTGGTTAGCGAAAAAACCATGACCCCAAACGCACCAATTGCTATGACAACGTTCTACAAAGCAGGAGGGAAACAGGTCTGGCCCGAAAGTGCTATGACAACCAGCACATTGCCAAAGGGTCTTCTGGATGGAGCAGTCGACTGGGAGTGTACAGCAGACCTCCCAGAGTGGAGAAATTACCCAGATGTCATCAGCAAGACAGGCATGAGACCAGACATCGCTCTCCACTCTGACTCCTCGAAACAAGTGATTCTGATAGAACTCACTGTGCCATACGAAAGCAGAATGGAAGAAGCACATATCTACAAGACCGAAAAATACGCCGGTCTTGCCAGCACCCTGAAGAAAGCAGGTCTGCGGGTCAAAATCTTCGCCATAGAGGTCGGGGCAAGAGAGTTTGTGGGCACCTCCGCTTATGACCTCATGAAACAACTCGCCATTTCTGGGAAGAAGAGGACTAGAGCCCTTAAAGCGATGGCAGAGGCAGCAGAAAGGAGCTCAAGCTGGATCTGGGCAAGGAGGAACCAAAAGTGAACTTCATAAGAATTAAATTCCCTACAGATGATGTGTGCCCCGTTAGCACATCTGAAGACCTTCTGTTGTCTAGCTCTCCCTAGAGTTTCTTTCTACCAGTGACAAGGCCCATGCTCCAATCTCATGGGGCCTCAGGGAGAAAACAGCCGAATCTGAGCCCGGCCTGGCATACGCATCTTTGATGACTGTTCACAGCCATCGAGAGGGGGATGCGTGGCTAATGGCCTTCTTATAACTTTCTTGTAAGAGAGAAACAGTTGGTGCTGCTTCTGGCGAGAAGATTTCGTCATCCGGAGCAAGGATAGACATCAGGGGATGAATGGAGATAGAGTAGGAGAACCTGGCGACTGGTTCTTGGCCAAGAAGTCCGGGAGTAGGCGGAGAGACATTGAGCCCTCCGGTTCAAAAGCAACATCCCCGGGGAGTCCGCCAAGAGCGTGCACTTCGCTACAGTGCCTCCACAACGCTAGAGTGAGTAGAAAGGCCGTCCGAAAAGGCCGTCCGAAATGAGAGGAAGTTGGGAGAACACTCCCTGATGGTCTCGTTAAGGCGAAAGTCCCAGGGAGGAGAGGACGAGAAGGAGATCCTCGGCCGGGTGCCGCGGGGAGTCAGGCTTCCCGAAGGGAAGCCCTACGGACAATATCCAGCAGGACAGGGTTGTCCGCGAATGAAGGACTACCCAACTGGCTGATGGTATTGCAGATGGCTGCCCTGCGTCCCTTCACTGAGGAGGACAAAAGGTTTTTCCCCGACGAAGAAGGCCGTGGTAGTTGGCCCACTGCGAGCGCGGGGGTGACTGGAAAGTTGAGGAGCTCCCAGAAGGCCAACTGTGTCAGTGGGCACTATACGTTCCCTGAGTGTCCGGTCTGTGTGCTTGCACCACAGGGCCGATCACTGCCGGGGACAAGCCTAATGGAGACATTGAGGCCTGCACAGCAGTCAAGCAGGAAGGTTTAGAGCCTCCGGGTTGCTGTGCAGAATGCGTGACCTTGGTTGCAGCAAGGACTGGCCTGTGACAGTGTGTTTTATTGGAGGCACATGGAACAGGTGCAGCAGTTCCGGAAACCATGTTTGGGCAGGCCATCGAGGCGCCACGAGAACCATCGTGGCAGAGTCTGCCCGGATCTTCCGCGGAACTTTCCCAGTTAGGGGAACGGAGGGAAGGCGTAACCCGACAGGACTGACCGTGGGATGACGGAGCATCCACGGGCCAAGCCAAAGGATCTGGGACTGGAAAGACCTACAGATGAAGGCGGCGGTGGGATCTGGTGGCAAACAGGTCCACTTGTGAATTGGACCATGCTGCCCACACTGGCTGCAGAACTGCACAGACCAGTGCCTGTTCTAAGGGAAGAATCGTGTGGGAGCTGCGGACGGAGGCCGCAAGTATGTTCATCTTTCCCAGGACATGCATCGCTGAGATCTGAAAGGACTGTTCTACACACCAGAGTGGAAGCTGTTCCGCTCTCCGAGACAAGGAGTGGGAGCGAGCGCCCCTTTGCTTGTTGATGTAACGAGCCATAGTAGTGTTGTCCGTGTCGATGCGAACATGTTTTCCCTTAAGAAAGGGGAGAAAGTCTCTGGGGGCTTGAAAAAACTGCCTCCAGTTCCAGAATGTCGATGTGACAGGAAAGGGGGTCTTGTGACCATTGACCTGCTGCTGTTAGCAGGCCCACGTAGGCCCCCCACCCGGATTAGGACGCATCCGTGAACAAGTCCGCTGAGGAGGGGGGTGTGTGATATGGACTCCCTGGGCTAACCGGGACCGGGAGTGCCATTTGCTCACTGATGATTGGTCCCAAGCAACCCTGGGGAAAAGCCCTGAACTGGAAGAATCGGTTCCTCGAAACGAATTGGAGGTACGTCCTGTCCCTTGGGTGAATAAAGAGATGGGAATACGCATCTCTGAGATCAATGGAAATCCCTAAGTCGTCCGGGAGCAAGGCATCACAGATGGACCTAGGGGTTTCCATCTGAAAGTGTCTATGTGTCGGGACAGACTGCCCACAGGATTGCGTGTGGGGGGGGGGGGGTGCTTGCCCTAGCCCCTTTGGGGCTGAAGGAGGCGCAAAATGTCTCCTGTGGAGGCCCCTGGAAGGTGGGGGAGCCGCCGGAGCAGGGCGCTTTGCCGCGGGGCAAGCGGGACCAGAGTGAAGGGCGAGGTCCCTCCTGATTTTGTCCTGACTCTTGATAGTGGCCTGCACGTGGGTCCCGAAGAGGGAACCAAACCTAAGTCGCACAGCTCTCGAGGAAGCTCTGGCAGATGAAGAGCGGGTGACCAAAGATGGTAAGAGTACTGCATTTGGCCTTGACAGGACTGAATTGAGGTACAATCTGGCGAAGGGCATTGGTTGAGTGCTTGAGCTCTTTCCACCATGGAGTGAATGGAAGCAACCATTGTGGGAGAGACAGGTGACTGATGGAGAGAAGCGGGCTCGTAGTCTGGGTCCTGAAGAGCGGACACCAGACCACACCCAAGAAGGAATCCACCACTGGATCCACTTCCAGACCCCTCCTGGCAGTCTCCTCCCAGTTGCCAGGCAGCGCTGCGAGAGGGAGATATGCCGCTGCTGGGCCTGAGACCTCTCTTGCGCTAAGAGGAGGTTATCCTGTGTGAGGGAGAGTGGCGACTCTGGAATGGCCTCATGGACCGTGAGGACCCTCTGTGGAAAGGGAGTTTCTCTGGCCTCAGGAATTTCCCGTAAGCCAGAGCTCCAAGGAAGTCGGGCACAGAGCCTGGAAGGATGTCCTGTGCCTCAGTGCCCCTCACATCACCGAGTCAGCCACCGAGCCTGACTCTTTTAGGAAAGGGGAGGCTGGGGCTGTGGAGTCAGTGTACCCCCGGCCCGCCTACAGAGGAGGCGATGGACTGTGGAGTGCCCAAGTGTGGGCAAACTCCAACAGACTGGGGTCAGAAGCCCCGGGGAGGCCCCCTTGGGGATAAATCCGACCTGGGGGGGGGATCCAGAGTGGTGGTCAGGGCAGACGCCTGCGTGGGTGGGGCGCCGGGCATAAAGCAGGGCCACCAAGTATACCCTGCAAACGAGGCAAGGAGAAATCCCATAGATGGGAAGTGCTGCCATGGCGCCATGTACGGTGCCATGGGAGGCGTCATGGGCCGAGCCGATGGAGTCCCGGATCCCCAGTGCCCAAGGGGCCAGCCTGCTGGGGGTCGGTTGTCATTTGCCAAGACGACTAAGCGCTCTGTGCACAATGGGACAGAGATATGCCAGCCCGCAGTGGGTCGCTTGGCATTTGCCAAGGTGACCAAGCACTCTGTCCGGATGGGACAAAGAGTTTGGAGCGGGGGCACAAGCAGGCTGCAGGGGAGGAAAGGAGACAACCTGGGCGGATCTACGGTCTGACGCCCGTAATAGGGGGGTTGTCTCCCTTGGCCCGCCTGGTGAACCAGGGGGTGAGCCATCTTCTGCCCAAGTGCTGGCCTGCCTGCCTCCCAAAGGAGACCCGTACCCGTGTCGCCCTTCAGCCATAGGGGCTGAAGCAGTAGCAGCTGAACCGGGGTTGAGCTGTACGGAGGGGGCGAGTACGGAATCGACAGAACCGCAGCTGAGTCGATTACCGTGAGGGGCAGTGTGAAGGCTGCAAAATAACAAAAAGTCAACAGAGCCGAAGCTGAGTTGAGGGCTCGTGGTCATGGCAACAAAACCGTAGTTGAGTTGTGATGACCAAGCCAGGGCGGACCTCGGTCTGACGCCCGCGGCAGGGGTGTTGTCACCCATGACCCATCTGGCTAAGCAGGGGGTGAGCCTTTTTCAGAGCCGCAGCTGTGTTGAGGGCACAAGCAGGCTGCAGGGAGGGAGACAACCTGGGCGGATCTATGATCTGACGCCCGTAATAGGGGGGTTGTCTCCCTTGGCCCGCCTGGCGAACCAGGGGGCGTCCCGCCTGGCTAACCAGGGGGTGAGCCATTTTCTGTCAAGGTGCTGGCCTTCCTGCCTCCCAAAGGAGACCCATACCCATGTCGCCCTTCAGCCATAGGGGCTGAAACAGTAGCAGCTGAACCGGGGTTGAGCTGTACTGAGAGGGCGAGTACGGAATCGACAGAGCCACAGCCAAGTCGATTACCATGAGGGGCAGTGTGAAGGCCGCAAAATGACAAGAAGTCAACAGAGCCGCAGCTGAGTTGAGGGCTCGTGGTCATGGCAACAGAACCGTAGTTGAGTTGTGATGACCAGCCGGGGCGGACCTATGGTCTGATGCCCGCGGGTAATGGTCCCCGTGGGTCGGGGGTTCCCCAGTGCCCAAAGGGCCAGCCTGCTGGGGGCCGCTTGGCATTTGCCAAGGTGGCCAAGTGCTCTGTCCGGAAGGGGACAGAGAGGTGCCAGCCCACCATGGGTTGCTTGGTATTTGCCAAGGCGCCCAAGTGCTCTGTCCGGAATGGGACAGAGGTTGGGGCGGGGGCAGCAGCAGGCTGTGGGGAAGGGAGGCAACCGGGGCGGATCGACGATCTGACGCCCGTAATAGGTGGGTTGCCTCCCTTGGCCCACCTGGCGAACCAGGGGGTGTCCCGCCTGGCGAACCAGGGGGTGAGCCAGTTTCAGTCAAAGTGCTGGCCTTCCTGACCAAGCCGGGGCGGACCTCGGTCTGACGCCCGCGGCAGGGTTGTTGTCACCCATGACCCACCTGGCTAAGCAGGGGGTGAGCCTTTTTCTGTCAAGGTGCTGGCCTTCCAAAGGAGACCCATACCCAAGTCGCCCTTCAGCCATAGGGGCTGAAACAGTATCAGCAGAACCGGAGTTGAGCTGTACGAAGGGGGCGAGCACAGAATCGACAGAACCGCAGTTAAGTCGATAACTGTGATGGGCAGTGTGAAGGCCGCAAAATGACGAAAAGTCAACTGAGCCGCAGCTGAGTTGAGGGCTCGTGGTCACCGCAACAGAACCGTAGCTGAGTTGCGATGACTCGAGAGAGTGAGAGAGAGAAGACGTAGAAGGGAGAGACAAAGATGAAGAGAGAGCGGGTTTTGGTGCGCCGGTCGAACCACCGGTCTGTGGGTTGGAGAATTCGGCGGACGAAATCTTCTTAACCCTCGCTTTACCACCCAATCGCTTCACATAAGTTTCTCCCTTAAACGAAAACATAGGCAAGACACAAAAACAGCAACGAGAATCGATCGATCGCGTAGCGAAATCGAAAAATACTTAGCTGCTCAGAGAGTACGAGGCGAGGTTGAAGATGGCTGCCGAGAAAAGAGGAAGAGCACATGCGCATGCGCAAGACATGGATACTCTCAGAGTTATGGTCCCTTCAGACTTTATTGTTTATGAGGCAAGAATGGCAAATCGCTGCCGCTTATTGCATTAGTGAGCCATGGTATAGTATGTGTAATTAAAGAAGGATTTGTATTTATGCTTTGTTGAATATACCATGGCTTTCAAACGGGCAAGACATGAAGAATTGATCAACCAACCAGAGAGACTCAATGTTGATGGAAAAGATCTACGAATAATCAGAAATATGTACTGGGAACAAACAGCTGCAATGAGAATAGAAAATAATGTAAGCTCTTTCCAAAACATCAAAAGAGGAGTTAGACAGGGTTGTGTTTTGTCACCAGATCTGTTTTCACTTTACAACGAAAACATCATGAGAAACCTAGAAGAAGACCCTGGATTAAAGGTTGAAGGGAAAATGATAAACAACATTCGATACGCAGATGACACCGTGCTAATTGCAGAAAATGAGACCTACAAAACCTTGTGAATATACTAGAAATAGAAAGCAAAGGTAAGGGGTTGGAACTAAACAGCAGGAAGACTGAAGTCATAGTGATCAGTAAAAAACATGAAATCCCCTCGTGCAAAATAACAGCAAATGGCACAACCTTGTGACAGGCTGATAAGTTTAAATACCTGGGAACAATCATTTCATCAGACGGCAGATGCACATCAGAAATAGCCGGCAGAATCGGCCAAGGCAAAACAGCATTCGAGAAGATGACAAGCATTCTTACCAACAAATGCCTATCAATTAACATCAGGAAGAGAGTTCTTGAATGCTATGTAGAACCAATACTGTTGTACGGATGTGAGGCGTGGACAGTCAACAAGCAAAGCCAGAACAAGATTGAGGCAGCCGAGATGTGGTTTCTAAGAAGAATGTTGAGAGTTCCATGGACAGCAAAGAAAACAAACGAGACAGTGTTGATGGAGGCAGACACCAGTAGATCATTCATAAAGAAGATTAGGAAAATACAGGCAACATTTATAGGCCATTTATGAGGAAAGGGGAATTGGAGCACCTGGTCACAACGGGAAAGCTGGAGGGAAAGAGACCACCAGGTAGACCCAGGGAGAAAATATTGGACGGACTTGCAGGGTGGCTGACTACAGACAGGGCGGAAGATGTGCTTGCGGCAACAAGGGATAGATACACACATATCGAGGGCCATGATCGCCAACGCCAAGCGGCAGGGCACTTGATGATTAAAGA
>JAPXFY010007287.1:0-7500 GCA_030674185.1 Monoplex corrugatus | reverse complement strand
CGGGGTCCGGTACCGGGACGAGGTTCTGGCGGCCGTGGCACTGCCTGCGCTTGTGGACCTTGGTCAAGGCGCCATCTTCCAGGACGACAATGCACCTGCGCATCGAGCACGCCTTGTGACCGACTTCCTGGAGCAGCATGAAGTCGTCCGTATGGCCTGGCCAGCGTGCTCACCTGACCTGAACCCAATTGAACACCTCTGGATGTGCTCGGGAGGCGCATCAGGGACAACCACCCCCCACCGGGCACCCTGGCCAGGCTGGTCGACATCCTGCAGATCGAGTGGGCGGCCATCCCTCAGGACACACTCCGTACCCTTGTGGGGTCGATGCATCGGCGCTGTGAAGCATGCATCCAGGCTCGGGGCGGACACACGCGATATTGAAAACAGATTGGCCAAATCTGACACTTTCTGTTTTTTGAAAAGGGGGGGATGTTCCTTTAAATGCATGTGCTGTTCACTAATGGGTCATTGTGCTAATTTCTTTTTCCAAAACAGGTGTGGAAATGATGAAATAAAACATAGAATCAATTCTAAACATTGTCAATTATTTCAACTTAAAATTAGAGAGGAAGGAAGAAGTGGCCCTTAAATTATGATTAGGAGTATATATATATCGATAGATATAGATTATATATATAGATGGATAAGGAAAGGTGCTGCTGCCTTGGACAAGCTGTCCAAAATAATATGGACACATTGTAGCAGGATTGCCATATCCACTAAGATCGGTGTGTACAGAGCCCGCATACTAAATACCCTTCTCTTTGGCAGTGAGAGCAGGATAACCTACGTGTACCAAGACCACTGCCTCAGTCGCTTACACCCGCCATGTTTGTGTCCATTGCTGAGCATTCCCGGAAAAAAAACAAACAAACAAACAAAAAACCACCACCACCACCACCACCACCACCAACAACAACAACAACAACAAAACACGTATGCCAAACAAGAACATTTTGGACCAAGTCAGCAAGCCAAGCATTTTTTTTTTTTCACAAAAGTAGCCTACGATGGCATTGGTTTGACCATGTTACCGCATGCAAGATGGCCGCATTCCAGTAGTCATTGCATAGAGAGATACCACCGTGTGATCCTGGCGTCCACTGCTGGGATATAAGAACGTTTGCAAACGTAACCGAAGTCTGCTCATATCAGTGTGGACACACGGAAAGAGACAAGTACAAATTGTTGTGTCTGGTGACATGTTGTCACCATCATCATCAGGTGTCCTGCCACATGGCGTTGGCGATCATGGACTTCCATCTGTCTCTATCTCTTGTTGCCCCAAGCATCTCCTCCACCCTCCTCGTCTTCAGCCACTCTGCAAGTCCGTCTAGCATTTTCTCCCTGCGTCTACCTGGTGCTCTCTTTCCCTCCAGCTTTCCCGTTGTGACCAGGTGCTCCAAATCCCCTTCCTCATAAAATGGCCTATAAATGTTGCCTGTCTTTTCCTAATCTTCCTTATGAATTATCTACTTGTGTCTGCCTCCATCAAGACTGTCTCGTTTGTTTCCCTTGCTGTCCATGGAACTCTCAATATTCTTCTTAAAAACTACATCTCGGCTGCCTCAATCTTGTTCTGGCTTTGCTTGTTGACTGTCCACGCCTCACATCCGTACAACAGTATTGGTTCTATATAACATTCAAGAACTCTCTTCCTGATGTTAATTGATAGGCATTTGTTGGTAAGAATGCTTGTCATCTTCTTGAATGCTGTTTTGGCTTGGCCGATTCTGCTGGCTATTTCTGATGTGCATCTGCCGTCTGATGTACATGCATATATAGTCTTAGCTAGCTGAGGAGGAACGAACTTGACTGTAGTCGAGATAAAAGAGAGAGAAAAGAAAATTTGTGGCAGGACCACTCAACCACAGCCGTCAGCCTTCATATTCGTCTGTCGTGTCAAGCATTGTCTCTCAAGGAACAGCTTGCTCAGCCACAGCCAATCCTTTGGTCAGACCTACAGTCATCATACGAAGCCCCTTGTTTCGGTCGCAACCGCTCTCTTGCGGCTAGCTTATGGCAAATATCATGTCACTCATGCCTCTTCCATCACGAGAACCACGCTATGACTCAGGTATGACGAGCTCAGCTACATGGGTGATGACTGTTAAAGTTGATTCTGTCAAGGACCCACCCTGAAATGCACGCGAAGGATACCCCACGATGATTATCTCATAAGGTCTTATATACTCCAATTTACATTGTGGATAATCTTATCATTTTTTTTAAATCTTGAAGAACCTCGTCCTTCTACCCCAGAGACTGGTACAGGAATGTCATCGTATTCTTGAGAGTTTTGCACTCTTCCTGTAGATAAAATCTACAGGAATGATATCAGCTCCTGGTGTTTTCCCATGAAAAATTTTGCTTCAGGGCTTAAGTAATCTCAGCATTAGAAGGTAGGTCTTCGAGACATTCCTTTACTGACAGTTGGGGTAGTGCTGCAATGGCGTGCTGGAATATTGACGATTCCCTCTTCAGGAAGGCGTTAAAGTGATCAGACTAACGTGACACGATGTCAGCTTTAGCTGTCAGTAGATTGGAGTGGTCAGCGGAACAGATCAGTACTGAAGACTTATGGCCATACGCTGCTCGTAGTCCACTATGCGTTGACTTGTTGACTTTTAGTCGTTGATATCGGTCACAGCATGGAGTTCTGCAGCTTTCATCTACCAGCATGGGTCCTTTATCTGCTACAGTTTTTGTTGGCAATGCTGCTTTGTTTGATATAACATATTGCTGAGGTATGTTTTAGTAAACAGGGCAGAGGTTGAACTTACTGATCTGTTTATCACTTTAATCAAATCATTGTCTGTGAGAAGTTTGACAGAATGGACGATTTCCAGTCTGCAGCAGGGTATCACCCGTAGTGCTATGAATAGCTTCTCCGAAGTTTCCATCCTGCTTCAACATTTTTTCCTCAGTATTCTTTCCCTTAAACTCAATTTCAGAGGTTTTTTTGTTCTGGAGGTCTGCCTAAACAGTGTCTTTGCGGTTCTGCAGATGGACTGTATTCATTTTCACAATGGCTGCCTTGGTTTTCTAAGGTAGCAAGATGCTTACCTTGCTGTATAACAGTTGGTGATCATAATGGCAGGCAGCTCCTTGCATTAAGAGTGTGATATGCACATCTACTTTGTCTTTTTGTGCCATCATGAGATAATTCACAATGTATTACTGCTTACAGTGTAGGTGCATGCACGTGTTTTCAAACGTGTCCTTCTCCCGGAAGAAGGTGTAGGTTATCTTGAGGTGATAATGAGTACACAGTGACAACTACATCACTCTTTTAGATTTGCACTTTCCAGTACCGTAGCGCCCAAGGACATTTTTGACAAGTAGGTCACTCCCTCACACGCGTCACTCTTTAAGAACACTAAGATTGTCTCTATGGTTGGCTGTGACAACGGGCAGTTAAGCTCTTCATAAAAGGCTTCTTTGTCATCCCCTGGGTTTTTCATCATCGTGACGTAAGTGCTGATGACTGTAGCAAAGCAATTTCTACATATGGTAATCCGAATATGCAAGGTCATCAACTGATCATTAATACCACGGTGCAAGCTTTCTAGCGTGCTTGCGAGCTTGGCGCGTATGGTGAATAAGAATCCACAGATGTCCAATGCAATAAGAGGTGTAGTCTCCTCCAAGCACCTGGAGCTGGGTTTCATCTGCACATCTGGGTTTCACTCAGGGCAACTATGCCAATCTTATAGCAATTCTACATCCTGGCAATCTACGCTGTGCACCGGTCTGATTTATCATCTTTGTCCTGTTGGGTTTGGATTTGCATTTCAAAGCATCAAAGGTTAGAGGTACGTTCTTCCTTGTCTTGTTTCAGTTGGAAAGGTGGACAGCCAGGCACACGTGGCTATCTTCCAAGTACGTATCAAACAGGCTTTATTTGAGCGTGCCTTTTATTCCTTTCTTTACCATGTGCGTCCCGACTTGCAGAGTGCCTGAAGACATATAGGGTGGAAGATGTGCTTGCGGCAACAAGGGATAAAAACAGATGGAAGGCCATGATCGCCAACGCCATGTGGCAAGGCATTTGATGATGATGATGATTGTGTGTCTCGGAAAAGGCTGCTTTGTTGCTGTGGGATGATATGTACATTTTATCTACATGAGGTTTACAAAGGGCAGTCATCACTTCACAGCCTCCTACGTGCAGAGTCATAGCCACATACTTCCAGCGGCATCCTCTGCCTGCCCCGTCACCATGTCTCCACTATCACAGGGCTTTTGTCATAGGCTGGAGATTGAATGCCTTGTTGTTCCGGCTTGCCCGTATGCCTGAGCAATGCAGTGGTGTTTTTTCTTAAATGTAAAGAGGAAGTGCAACCCAAACACACACACACACGCACACGCACACGCACACGCACACACACACACACGCACACACACACACACACACACACACACACACACACACACACACATACACTCCACACAAACACACTCACAAACACACAGACACATACATACAAACACACACAGACAGACAGACAACACACAGACACACTCACACACACAGACACACATACAGGCAGACAAACAGATAGACACACACACAGACACACACACACACACACACAAACACACACACATACACACATACACACAGACACACACACACAGACACACACACAACCAGACACACACACAGACACACACACACAGACACACACGCACACACACACAGACACACACACACAGACAGACAGACACACAGACACACACACACACACACACACACACACACACACACACACACATACACACACACACAGACACACACACAGACACACACAATAACAGCACCTCCCTAATACCCTACATTTTATTGGTGAAGACATTGTTTTACCAAATACAAGTGACTCCCAATCAACAAACTCTAAAAGAATCCTTAAGACACACTGGGGAACACATCTATAAAAGACTGTGATGGAAGTCAACAGCTTGTCAGGTCCACCATGAAAAAGCCTCTACTGGATGTAAAACCCCTTTGCCATTACATTCTGAAACGTTTCCTCCGGCAGCATTGGAAGGTATTTAAAAACTTTGAACTCTTGTTAAGAGAATTGAAATGACTTAATTAGATTGGAATTAGAATTCCAATTGAAGGTCAACAGATTCTTTGCAATCAGACAATTGCAGGCGTGTTCTGATCAAGTCGCTTTTATTACATACTCAGACGTTTTTACCTGACAGCAGTGTGAGGCATTTGAAAGCGTGTTTCGTTTTAAGAAAAGTGAGTTTACTCTATAACAGAGGAATTAGAATTCTGAATTGAGCGCAGGAGATGCATTGCAGGTGGACAGTTACATGTGTGCATCAATCGAGAACCTTTTCATTACATTCTGAAATGTTTTATTTGACCGTAAAGCTAAGCAATTGAAAGTGTTTTTTTTTAAAGGAATCAATTGATTAAAGATGCGAATTAGAATTCTGAATTCAGTTCAGGAGATATGTGTATGTGGACAGTTACATTACTGCTTTAATCAAGTCTATCAATGAAGGAGGAGCCTGAAGGTGGGGTGTGCTGTGTGTGGTGATGGTGGAATTGATGTGAAAGGCATTTGTATACATAATGATATGTACAGGGTATGTCGTCACATGCACAGTACAGAGGACTTATGCTTTGCAATGTGTAGAAAGTTAATTATTGATGTCATGATAGTCCCCCATTGCGTGCTTTCTTGATAAAACTAGACGGATTTCTTCACTGGTATGTGACAGCAAACATGTATTCTTATAATCTCTTTATCTACGGGACAATAAGATTATGTTATATACCTGGGTGGGTAATGTGCGTGTGTGTGTGTGTGTGTGTGTGTGTGTGTGTGTGTGTGTGTTGTGTGTGTGTGAGTGTGTGTGTGTGTGTGTGTGTGTGTGTGTCTGTGTGTGTGTGTGTGTGTGTGTGTGTGTATGTGTGTGTGTGTGTCTGTGTGTGCGTGCGTGCGTGCGTGAGTTAGCAATATTTTTCGGCTCTTTCTGATAGGTTCTTTACTGCGATTTGATCAAGGCATATACTTTTGAATGGCTCCAAATGCAAAAGACTGGAGGACAAGGGTTCATGGTAACGATTACATGGATCAAAAATGAAAACAGAAATACAGAAAAATACACACCATTAAAACAAACACAGTGAACACTTTTTAATAAGATAGATGAACATAATCTTCTCGGGATCTACGACAAAACTTTCTCAGAAACAACAAGAATATTTAAAAATATATTGTTATGGTTGTGAGAGTATATATAATGCTATTCTCACCTCCCACGATACGTTAATTGTTTTAACTGATCCTTCTTTGATGTCCTAGTGACCTTGAAAAGCACAGCATCGAAACCTTGGTACCTTTTGTGCTTATGTTGCACGAAAAGAAAGATTTCAGAATTAGTTTATCATCTAGTCTTAGTTCTAGTCAGGCACAGAACTCGGCTTGCCTGTATTGAGGGATCTATGGTCTGTGAGTCCCTAAGATGAACGTAACGTCGTCAGTGGACAGCAATACACACTCACTCTTCGGATCAGATAAAGTTCCAACCAACGCTGGCCTTCAGCTGATTATCACCACTGCCCACTCTCCAAAGCTCAGCGATATGTGCCAGATGTTGAATGTTACCATACTTTGCAGGTGTGTGGGGGCTAAGGTTCCTGACCAATGCAGAGAACTGCCTTGACACAGTTCCCATGGTATGCCTTTAATTAAGCAGACAATGCCATGATATGCATTCAGTAATCCGGGGCTGGGGAGAGTGCATTTCAGTGTATAAATTGCAATATATAGAATATATATATATATATATATATTATATATAAGAGAGAGAGAGAGAGAGAGAGAGAGAGAGAGAGAGAAAGAGAGATATACACACACACACACACACACACACACACACGCACGCACACACACACACAAACACACACACACACGCACACACACACATAAACACACACATAATTATGCAAGCACTCAAACCTAGTTCCACCTTTTCAAAGATTTTCTATCGAACCTCTTAGACAGCATTTGGGGAAGGGGCAATCGATTAAACGTGCACTAGAAACTGTCATTAAGATATACTGGTAATATTCCATGAAAATGACTCTAGAATTGGGCCGTATTTCATCGTCTCTATTATGAAGTAGCCTGTGCAGCAAATAAAACTGCCACGGCGTTACATTCTGATAAGTTTCATTTCACTTTGAAATGAGTCAGTTGAATGCTTTAAATCTTTAAAGGGAATTAACTACTTGTTTTAGGGTTGAAATTATAATTGCAAATGAAATTCACGATTTTTTTTCTCGTTTCTGTGAACCATTGCATCCCATAACTAAATTTAAATATAGCGTTTGTAAAATGCCTTAAATGACACACACACACACACCACACACACCACACACGCACGCACGCACGCACGCACGAACGTACACACAATGCACACACACACACACAAACACACACACACACACACAGACAGAGACAAACACAC
>JAPXFY010007286.1:0-11068 GCA_030674185.1 Monoplex corrugatus | reverse complement strand
TTCCTTTAGATTATGTGTGCGAATGCAATTTATATTTTATACTTAATTTTCTGCTCCTTTCTTTTTTTTTTCATGTTTGAAGTACTGTGTATTTATTGAAATGATTACATCCTGATATGGCTCTACACGTTCATCTGGGTCTTTAGTGCATACATAAGAGAATTAAGGTTTATAATCAAATCGAACACCGATGTGAATTTTCATGTTTTAGCTATGTAGGTTAGTGTGAGCAGTTGATAATTGGACCAGCAGTTTACTCTTTTCTTTTAACTCGATGGACGATGCTCCGCAGCTCAGGCTGCGGAGGATGTTGTTGATTTTTTTTACGAGACAATTTGGTACTATGTTACAGGAAGATTATGCTAAAGGCCAGTTTAACCGCACTTTCTAAGTACGATAATCTTACGCTTGGATCGTAGGTAGACTGTTGGAATTCTATTTTTTGGGCTTGATGTTTCGCGGTTCCCGAGAACAATGGAATTTCTGAAGAGTCAAATCGACTCTACGCCTGTATTTAATCATTTTTGGACAAAATATTAATGAAAGCAGGAATTCATAATGACTTCCAGTGAAGAATGTATATCCTGTGACATGTTCAGTGCAGTTTTGTCACATGGATATTTAATGGATTACAAGCAGTAGTTTGATTAGTCATGTGTGTACATCCGGAACTTTTTCTTTTTTAGCTAGTTGCATGCCTTTTTCAGTGGTAGACCAGAAAAAAATGAAAGCATGCATTAACAGGCAGTCTGCACAGTTACAAAGTAGACATACTGACCTTTTTAAACATATATAACATGATAGGTTTATTGTCGTTGGTTATTCTCCAGAATTTTTTTAAAAAGTACTAAAAACTGTGCATCTTAAGAGTTTCAGCAGCCATGTACATTGTGTTCGTTCGTTGCTTGATTTAATGTCTTTTCACTATTAGTGATATTAGACGGGGGAAAAATGGCATGGAGGATGAAATTAGGGGGGGGGGGGGGGGAACAGAGTAAGGGACGTAAAAAAATTAAAAGGAAGTGGCAAGGTCTTAAGAAAAAGGATACGGATGAACAGAGAAATGAAACTAGAACAACGCTAACATCAATAATGTAAAAGAAAAATCGTCATAAAAACAAAACAAAACGAAAATAATCTTAATTATAATAATAATCTTAAAGTAACGCATTAACATGACTGTGAACCAATGATTCTGAAATTTTAACTAACAAAACTTGATCCGATACTACTTCTTTAAAATGCGTTTCAAGATAGTTTCCTTGTGTAAACGACTTTGGTAAAAAGGAACGAAGCTTTCTGCAGTAAAACAAACGGTGATACAATGTGAATTGTTCGCCGCAAATACATAAAACGTTGTTACAATATTTTGTTTTCAAAGCATTCAGTTGAATGCGAAAATATGTTATAACAATTAATCTCAAATGATATAACGAGGAATAGTGCAATTTTTTAGATATTTTGAACTGAAAGTTTGATTCTTTTTTGAGACACAAATTTTTCATTTAAATGTTCATGAAATCGAATCCATGTACATTGTGTGTGTGTGTGTTTATACAGAGGCCGCAGACTGACTGGCCAGGGCCGCCGTGACTTGGACCGCATTGCCGCCCAGGTCAAGAGCAAGAAGGCAGAAGCACAGAAAGCAGCCTAAATTGTAACGATGTGTGCAAAATAAAAAAAAAGTTTCTGCTGTATATCTCGAGTCTTCATGTGTGTTTGTGTGAAGTTTGTGTGTGGTGTGGGTGAATCAGCATGTGTGTGTGAAGTTTGTGGTTGGTATGGGTGAGTCTGCACGTGTGTGTGTGTGAAGTTTATGCGTGGTGTGAGTCTGTATATGTGAGTGTGAAGTTTGTGTGTGGTGTGGGTGAGTCTGCATGTGTGTGTGTGTGAAGTTTGTGTATGGTGTGGGTGAGTCTGCATGTAGGCCTATGTGTGTGTGAAGTTTGTGTGTGGTGTGGGTGAGTCTGCATGTGTGTGTGTGAGGCATTTGTTGGTAAGAATGCTTGTCATCTTCTTGAATGCTGTTTTGGCTTGGCCGATTCTGCCGGCTATTTCCGATGTGTTTCTGCCGTCTACCAGTGGTGTAAGTGGTTAACGCAACGGACTACCGACTGGAAGGTTGTGGGGGTTCTTGCTCTTGTTCTTGTTCTTTCTATTATTCTTGTTCTTGTTCTTGCTTTTTCTATTATTCTTGTTCTTGCTCTTGTTCTTGTTCTTGCTCTTGTTATCATTCTTGTTCTTGCTCTTGTTATTGTTCTTGCTCTTGTTATTATTCTTGTTCTTGTTATTATTCTTGCTCTTGTTATTATTCTTGTTCTTATTATTCTTGCTCTTGTTATTATTCTTGTTCTTATTATTCTTGTTCTTGCTCTTGTTATTATTCTTGTTCTTGCTCTTGTTATTATTCTTGTTATTGTTCTTGCTCTTGTTATTATTCTTGTTCTTGTTATTATTCTTGTTCTTGCTCTTGTTATTATTCTTGTTCTTGCTCTTGTTATTATTCTTGTTCTTGCTCTTGTTCTTGCTCTTGTTATTCTTGTTCTTGCTCTTGTTATTATTCTTGTTCGTGTTCTTGTTATTATTCTTGTTCTTGCTCTTGTTATTATTCTTGCTCTTGCTCTTGTTATTATTCTTGTTCTTGTTATTATTCTTGTTCTTGCTCTTGTTCTTGTTATTATTCTTGCTCTTATTATTCTTGTTCTTGCTCTTGTTCTTGTTATTATTCTTGTTCTTGCTCTTGTTCTGTTATTATTCTTGTTCTGTTATTATTCTTGTTCTTGCTCTTGTTCTTATTCTGTTATTATTCTTGTTCTTGTTCTTGTTCTTGTTCTTGCTCTTGTCCTTGTTCTTGCTCTTGCTCTTCTTCATGTTCTTGTTCCTATTCTTGTTCTTGCTCTTGTTTTGTTCTTGTTCTTGTTCTTGTTTTTGTTCTTGTTCTTGTTTTTGTTCTTGTTCATATTCTCGTCTGTTTTAGAGTGTGACACCAAACTAAGCTATAAGCCATTCTGTGGAACAAACCAATTTGAAGGATGGTCTGCCTCCTGTGTCTCTAACGTAACCCGAGAGTTTATAGTGCTTTTGCCAGTCTAGTCAATCTCCAGTTAACCTTTCGAAGACACACACCCACATTTATACACTGTCTCTGTCTGTCTGTCTGTCTCTGTCTTTGTCTGTCTATATCTCTGTATTTGTCTGTCTCTGTGCGTTGTCTGTCTTTGTCTCTGTCTTTGTCTGTCTCTATATCCTCTCTACGTCTCTGTCTTTGTCTGTCTATATCTCTCCGTGTCTCTGTCTTTGTCTATATATCTCTATTTGTCTTTGTCTGTCTCTATATCTCTCTGTGTCTTTGTCTATCAATATCTTACTGTCTCTATCTTTGTCTGTCTATATCTCTCTGTGTCTTTGTCTATATATCTCTGTCTTTGTCTGTCTCTATATCTCTCTGTCTTTGTCAATATCTTACTGTGTCTCTGTCTTTGTCAATATCTTACTGTGTCTCTGTCTTTGTCAATATCTTACTGTGTCTTTGTCTGTCTGTATATCTCTGTGTCTCTGTCTTTGTCTGTCTATATCTCTCTGTGTCTTCGTCTGTCTATATCTCACTGTGTCTCTGTATTTCTCTGTCTGTGTCTTTGTTTTTGTCTATATCTGTCTGTGTCTCTGTCCTTGTCTGTCTCTGTGTCTCTGTCTTAGTCAATATCTTACTGTGTCTCTGTCTCTGTCTATATCTCTCTTTGTCTCTGTCTTTGTCTGTCTATATCTCTCTGTATCTGTGTCTGTCTGTCTATATCTCTCTCTGTCTTTGTCTATATATCTTTGTCTTTGTCTCTATATCTCTCTGTGTCTCTGTCTTTCTCAATATCTTACTGTGTCTCTGTCTTTGTCTGTCTATATCTCTCTGTCTTTGTCTATATCTCTCTGTCTTTGTCTATATATCTCTGTCTTTGTCTGTCTCTATATCTCTCTGTGTCTCTGTTTTTGTCTATCAATATCTTACTGTGTCTCTGTCTTTGTGTATATCTCTGTGTCTTTGTCTATATGTCTTTGTCTGTCTATATCTCTGTCTTTGTCTATATATCTCTGTCTTTGTCTGTCTCTCTGTCTTTGTCTATATCTCTCTGTCTTTGTCTATATATCTCTGTCTTTGTCTGTCTCTATATCTCTCTGTGTCTCTGTCTTTGTTTATCTCTGTCTTTGTCTGTCTCTATATCTCTCTGTCTTTGTCTATATATCTCTCTGTGTCTGTCTTTGTCTATCTATCTCTGTCTTTGTCTCTATATCTCTCTGTCTTTGTCTGTCTATATCTCTCTTTGTCTTTGTCTATATATCTCTGTATCTATATGTGTCTTTGTCTATATGTCTTTGTCTCTATATCTCTTTGTCTCTATATCTCTCTGTCTTTGTCTGTCTCTATATCTCTCTGTGTCTTTGTCTCTATATCTCTTGTCTTTGTCTGTCTCTATATCTCTCTGTCTTTGTCTGTCTCTATATCTCTGTATCTATATGTGTCTCTGTCTTTGTCTATCTCTCTCATTATTTTATCACAAACTATTTCTTTGGATATATCTTGTTTCACGTTTTATGTGTTATGGTTTATATGTTTGTTGTTTTTTTTTGATGTAATTTTGTGCGTGTTTTTTATGTGCTCACATTCCGCTAGTGCTGCTCTATCACTACCACTACTGCTGCTCTATCACTACCACTAGTGCTGCTCTATCACTACCACTACTGCTGCTCTATCACTACACTAGTGCTGCTCTATCACTACCACTACTGCTGCTCTATCACTACCACTACTGCTGCTCTATCAATACCACTAGTGCTGCTCTATCACTACCACTACTGCTGCTCTATCACTACCACTACTGCTGCTCTATCACTACCACTACTGCTGCTCTATCAATACCACTACTGCTGCTCTATCATTACCACTACTGCTGCTCTATCACTACCACTACTGCTGCTCTATCACTACCCACTAGTGCTGCTCTATCACTACCACTACTGCTGCTCTATCACTACCACTACTGCTGCTCTATCACTACCACTACTGCTGCTCTATCACTACCACTAGTGCTGCTCTATCACTACCACTACTGCTGCTCTATCACTACCACTACTCGTGCTCTATCACTACCACTACTGCTGCTCTATCACTACCACTACTGCTGCTCTATCACTACCACTAGTGCTGCTCTATCACTACCACTAGTGCTGCTCTATCACTACCACTACTGCTGCTCTATCATTACCACTACTGCTGCTCTAATCACTACCACTACTGCTGCTCTAATCACTACCACTACTGCTGCTCTATCACTACCACTACTGCTGCTCTATCACTACCACTAGTGCTGCTCTATCACTACCACTACTGCTGCGCAATCACTACCACTACTGCTGCTCTATCACTACCACTACTGCTGCTCTATCACTACCACTAGTGCTGCTCTATCACTACCACTACTGCTGCTCTATCAATACCACTACTGCTGCTCTATCACTACCACATATGCTGCTCTATCACTACCACTAGTGCTGCTCTATCACTACCACTACTGCTGCTCTATCACTACCACTACTGCTGCTCTATCACTACCACTAGTGCTGCTCTATCACTACCACTAGTGCTGCTCTATCACTACCACTAGTGCTGCTCTATCACTACCACTAGTGCTGCTCTATCACTACCACTAGTGCTGCTCTTATCACTCCTTACTACTGCTGCTCTATCACTACCACTACTGCTGCTCTATCACTACCACTACTGCTGCTCTATCACTACCACTACTGCTGCTCTATCATTACCACTACTGCTGCTCTATCAATACCACTAGTGCTGCTCTATCACTACCACTAGTGCTGCTCTATCACTACCACTAGTGCTGCTCTATCACTACCACTATTTGCTGCTCTATCACTACCACTACTGCTGCTCTATCACTACCACTATGCTGCTCTTATCCACTACGCTCTATCTACCACTATGCTGCTCTATCACTACCACTACTGCTGCTACTATCATATACCACTACTGTGCTCTATCACTACCACTACTGCTGCTCTATCACTACCACTAGTGCTGCTCTATCACTACCACTACTGCTGCTCTATCAATACCACTACTGCTGCTCTATCATACCACTACTGCTGCTCTATCACTACCACTACTGCTGCTCTATCATCATACCACTACTGCTGCTCTATCATTACCACTACTGCTGCTCTATCACTACCACTATGCTGCTCTATCACTACCACTACTGCTGCTCTATCACTTACCACTACTGCTGCTCTATCACTACCACTACTGCTGCTCTATCACTACCACTAGTGCTGCTCTATCACTACCACTACTGCTGCTCTATCACTACCACTACTGCTGCTCTATCAATACCACTAGTGCTGCTCTATCACTACCACTATTTGCTGCTCTATCACTACCACTAGTGCTGCTCTATCATACCACTACTGCTGCTCTATCACTACCACTACTGCTGCTCTATCACTACCACTAGTGCTGCTCTATCACTACCACTAGTGCTGCTCTATCACTACCACTAGTGCTGCTCTATCACTACCACTAGTGCTGCTCATACACTCCCACTAACTGCTGCTCTATCACTACCACTAGTGCTGCTCTATCACTACCACTACTGCTGCTCTATCACTACCACTACTGCTGCTCTATCATACCACTAGTGCTGCTCTATCAATACCACTATTGCTGCTCTATCACTACCACTAGTGCTGCTCTATCACTACCACTACTGCTGCTCTATCACTACCACTACTGCTGCTCTATCACTACCACTAGTGCTGCTCTATCACTACCACTAGTGTGCTGCTCTATCACTACCACTAGTGCTGCTCTATCATTACCACTAGGCTGCTCTATCACTACCACTACTGCTGCTCTATCACTACCACTACTGCTGCTCTATCAACTACCACTAGTGCTGCTCTATCATACCACTAGTGCTGCTCTATCACTACCATAGTGCTGCTCTATCAATACCACTACTGCTGCTCTATCACTACCACTATGCTGCTCTATCACTACCACTACTGCTGCTCTATCACTACCACTACTGCTGCTCTATCACTACCACTACTGCTGCTCATATCACTACCATCATACATCTGCTGCTCTATCACTACCACTAGTGCTGCTCTATCATACCACTACTGCTGCTCTATCAACTACCACTACTGCTGCTCTATCATACCACTACTGCTGCTCTATCACTACTACTCATCTACACTAGCTGCTCTATCACTACCACTACTGCTGCTCTATCACTACCACTACTGCTGCTCTTATCACTACCACTATGCTGCTCTATCACTACCACTACTGCTGCTCTATCCATCTACCACTACTTGCTGCTCTATCATACCACTATGCTGCTCTTCCACATACTCTCTCACTACGTGCTGCTCTATCACTACCACTACTGCTGCTCTATCATACCACTACTGCTGCTCTATCAATACCACTACTGCTGCTCTATCACTACCACTACTGGCTGCTCTATCACTACCACTACTGCTGCTCTATCATACACTACTGCTGCTCTATCATACACTATGCTGCTCTATCACTACCACTATGCTGCTCTATCACTACCACTACTGCTGCTCTATCACTACCACTAGTGCTGCTCTATCACTACCACTATGCTGCTCTATCTACACACTATGCTGCTCTATCACTACCACTATGCTGCTCTATCATACCACTACTGCTGCTCTATCACTACCACTACTGCTGCTCTATCATACCACTACTGCTGCTCTATCAATACCACTATGCTGCTCTATCATACCACTAGTGCTGCTCTATCACTACCACTATGCTGCTCTATCACTACCACTATGCTGCTCTATCAATACCACTACTGCTGCTCTATCACTACCACTACTGCTGCTCTATCACTACCACTAGTGCTGCTCTATCACTACCACTAGTGCTGCTCTATCACTACCACTAGTGCTGCTCTATCACTACCACTAGTGCTGCTCTATCACTACCACTACTGCTGCTCTATCACTACCACTAGTGCTGCTCTATCACTACCACTACTGCTGCTCTATCACTACCACTACTGCTGCTCTATCAATCCACTAGTGCTGCTCTATCAATACCACTATTGCTGCTCTATCACTACCACTAGTGCTGCTCTATCACTACCACTACTGCTGCTCTATCACTACCACTACTGCTGCTCTATCACTACCACTAGTGCTGCTCTATCACTACCACTAGTGCTGCTCTATCACTACCACTAGTGCTGCTCTATCATTACCACTAGTGCTGCTCTATCACTACCACTACTGCTGCTCTATCACTACCACTAGTGCTGCTCTATCACTACCACTAGTGCTGCTCTATCATTACCACTAGTGCTGCTCTATCAACACCACTACTGCTGCTCTATCAATACCACTACTGCTGCTCTATCACTACCACTAGTGCTGCTCTATCACTACCACTACTGCTGCTCTATCACTACCACTACTGCTGCTCTATCACTACCACTACTGCTGCTCTATCACTACCACTACTGCTGCTCTATCACTACCACTAGTGCTGCTCTATCAATACCACTACTGCTACTCTATCAATACCACTACTGCTGCTCTATCACTACCACTACTGCTGCTCTATCACTACCACTACTGCTGCTCTATCACTACCACTACTGCTGCTCTATCACTACCACTACTGCTGCTCTATCACTACCACTAGTGCTGCTCTATCACTACCACTAGTGCTGCTCTATCACTACCACTACTGCTGCTCTATCACTACTGCTGCTGCGCAATCACTACCACTAGTGCTGCTCTATCACTACCACTACTGCTGCTCTATAAATACCACTACTGCTGCTCTATCAATACCACTACTGCTGCTCTATCACTACCACTACTGCTGCTCTATCACTACCACTACTGCTGCTCTATCACTACCACTACTGCTGCTCTATCACTACCACTAGTGCTGCTCTATTACTACCACTATGCTGCTCTATCACTACCACTAGTGCTGCTCTATCACTACCACTACTGCTGCTCTCTATCATTACCACTACTGCTGCTCTATCACTACCACTACTGCTGCTCTATCATTACCACTACTGCTGCTCTATCACTACCACTACTGCTGCTCTATCATTACCACTACTGCTGCTCTATCAATACCACTAGTGCTGCTCTATCACTACCACTAGTGCTGCTCTATCACTACCACTAGTGCTGCTCTATCACTACCACTACTGCTGCTCTATCACTACCACTACTGCTGCTCTATCACTACCACTACTGCTGCTCTATCACTACCACTAGTGCTGCTCTATCACTACCACTACTGCTGCTCTATCACTACCACTACTGCTGCTCTATCAATACCACTACTGCTGCTCTATCAATACCACTACTGCTGCTCTATCACTACCACTACTGCTGCTCTATCACTACCACTACTGCTGCTCTATCATTACCACTACTGCTGCTCTATCACTACCACTAGTGCTGCTCTATCACTACCACTACTGCTGCTCTATCATTACCACTACTGCTGCTCTATCACTACCACTACTGCTGCTCTATCACTACCACTAGTGCTGCTCTATCACTACCACTACTGCTGCTCTATCACTACCACTACTGCTGCTGCTACTACTCTATCACTACAACTATTACTGCTGCTGTTCTATCACTACCACTACTGCTGCTCTATCACTACCACTACTGCTGCTGCTACTACTCTATCACTACAACTATTACTGCTGCTGCTCTATCACTACCACTATTACTGCTGCTGCTCTATCACTACCACTGTTGCTCTATCACTACCACTACTGCTGCTCTATCATTACCACCATTACTACTGCTGCTCTATCACTACCACTGTTGCTCTATCACTACCACTACTGCTGCTCTATCACTACCACTACTGCTGCTCTATCACTACCGCTACTGCTGCTCTATCACTACCACTACTGCTGCTCTATTACTACCACCACTATTGCTACTGCTCCATCACTACCACACTACTGCTGCTCTATCACTACCACTACTGCTGCTGCTCAATCAATACCTATACTGCTGCTGCTCAATCAATACCTATACTGCTGCTGCTCTATCACTACCACTAGTACTGCTCTATCACTGCCACTACTGCTGCTCTATCTCTGCCAATAGTGTTGCCTCTTAATTGATATAACATATAACTGGTCAAACCGCATTACGCAACGAACACACAAGCAGACCCCATTCCACAAAGGATGGAAAACGTCTTGACCCACAGCCAAGTGTGCCCAGAGTGGGAGAGAGAGTGTGTGTGTGTGTGAGAGAGAGAGACAGACAGACAGACAAAGACACAGAGAGACAGAGAGGGAGTGGGGTGGTAGGGGGGGGGACAAAAGGGATGTGTGGGCTGGCTTAGGTGTGAGTCTGTAAAGAAAATGTGTGTAAAATTCAGATTTCACAACTGTTATCAGATGGATATTCACCACTTTAGTGTGTGCTTTTTTTCAGTAAATGTTCACAAATTTGGACAAGCAAAGACCACATTTAAAAAGCAACTGCTTGTGGCTATTCTGGTTAATTCAGATCAGGTCAATACAATAGTAGATGTAGTAGGAAGTTTGTGAAAAGTCAAAATTGTAGTTAACAGGTTTGCAAATACCAGCAACGTTTTATCAGCCGTTTATTAATGTATCTGACCATACTGAGACAATGTCTTATATAGCATATATTGCATAAGGTCCTAAGAAGGCATGATATGAATCAGCATTTTGATCACTGCAGTTAAATATGTAAAAACTTTCAATACGTTTGGTGTAATATCTAATTTCCTTTTTAACGGATTTGAATCAATTTAAGTCATGCATTTTATACTATCAGGAAACTAGCAGCTTCAAAAGACTCTGAGATCAGCTGCTTTTTAATTTATGACAGCGTATGAAAAAAGGGAAATTTATTGCAAAGTTTGTCCATCTAGTGTCTTGTTTCATTTTTGACAGGAGAGAGAGAGAGAGAGAGAGAGAGAGAGAGAGAG
>JAPXFY010007285.1:0-11070 GCA_030674185.1 Monoplex corrugatus | reverse complement strand
TCACATACAGTACATGGACATAGTGACACTTTTCAAAAATCACTTAAAAAATCGCACAACATGATGACTTAAATATACACAAATTTCACAGATGAATAGCTGGTTTCAGTCCAGTAATCTTTCAAAAATTGTGAGTATTAGCTTTGAGCAAATATATATTCACGTATCAATTAAACCTGCAAATAACTGCATACTTAATGCTCATTCAGAGTGAAATCTTAATTATTCAAAATAGTCCTGCTCGTATTTATTGTTTCTTTATTGACGAATATTTCATGGCCTTGTTTATATTCAGGCTAGAAATGGAGATCTGAATGACCAAACAAGTTTTCACAATCACGACTATATAAACAGTGTATAAAGTTGACGTACAACACACCAGTACGGCTTTACCATAAACTAGTGAATTATGAAGGGAGTTTGTGAAAACGGTTGTGGTGGTTGATGTGGTGAAAGTGGGGATGGTACTAGTTCGTTTTACTTTGATTTACTTTGAGTACGCATTGCAGAAACGATAAATCTACAAATAAACAAAGGCAATACATTTTCATTTTCATTTAATCTCGTCAGTGTTTATGGTCTTGGAAGTCACGAGTTCTCTGGGGTAGAGAATAATAAATCATTTGAACAGAGCGGGCTGTCGTGTCACTTGATCTTTGTGAGAGCTATATATGCCGAAGGAAAACAACTCTTGTACTTGTTGGTAATGAGATCAGCCAGTGTGTTCAGAATGGTTGTTTCCTTGTTGTATTGATCAACGTTCTACTTCCATTG
Source organism: Monoplex corrugatus (assembly GCA_030674185.1). Classification (NCBI taxonomy): domain Eukaryota; kingdom Metazoa; phylum Mollusca; class Gastropoda; order Littorinimorpha; family Ranellidae; genus Monoplex; species Monoplex corrugatus. The sequence goes on along the minus strand of JAPXFY010007285.1, from coordinate 10,296 downwards.
TGTACACCAAAGTGGCAAAAGAATTTATCTTTCAGTTTATACTCTAAGTTGCATGATGATCTTGTTTAATCTTTTCTCGACGGAGCGCACCTATATGTGCGCTGTGCCTCGCTCTGCTGCCTTCGGGGCGCACACCAGCATGCGCTGACTTATTGCTCTGTTCTCTACGGCGTGCACCTATACGTGTGCTGTACTTTTATAAATTCATGTAGTCAAAGCGTTCCTCTTTTAAATGACAAGTACCCTATAGACATTTATCATATTTTGAAAATGATGACGAGAACGACGCGATGATTATACTGTATGTGTGGGTGTGCTTTTTTGTGTTTGTGCACGCAAGTTTGGTTTTTATCCCTGCCTCTGTGTACATGTGTATATATACGCACCTGTAACATACACATGTACCTCTCACATACAGACATACACATATATGTCTCCATAAAGCTGGGTCTAGATTATACATTTCACAGAGATTGCATCTCTACCAACACCTCTCACTGCCCTGTCTCTCTCTCTCTCTCTCTCTCTCTCTCTCTCTCTCTTCTCTCTCTCTCTCCCTCTCTCTGCCCACCACCCCCACCCCAACCCCACGTCATACCTATTTTATCATTGAATGATCTGTACTGTCGGGGCTTCTCGACCTTTTGTCAACATGTCTTTCTGTCTCAGCCCAGTAATTCCAGTAAAGTATACAGGCCTGGTGACCCATGTCACTTTGAAGAGGCACTTCACAGCTCTGTTAGCAGGGTGAATGTTTCATCATTATAACATGATTGTGTTTGATTGCTCAAGGCATTCCTGGGACTGAAGTGATCCATATCTAAGTCCGACCTACTTGATTAGTTGTGCCTAAGATCAGGCCAGTCTTTGTTTACTGGGACACTTAGCTTGGAGGAAACATCTTTCTTGATTATCCTGTCTGTGGCTGTGACCAGAGAAAACACTTCAAGTGTCTGTCCAGGTCTGATGTTTGCTATCTGTTGGATAACAGGAACCTGTCATTTATATCTTGTCTGCTACAAAAATGAAAAAAAATGGAGGGAGAGAGAGAGAGGGGGGGGGGACAAGCAAGAGAGAGAGAGAGATTTGTGTGGATTACTTTTTCGTGTGCCTGTGCTTGCTCCATCTGTTCTGTGCTACCAAAGAACTACAGTTCTGACTTCGTGATAACGTTTCCAATTACGTGTGTTTGTCAAGATCAACATGTGGCTTGTGAAAATGAGAACCACTGCTTTTGGTTATACATACATGTAATGCATATATACATAATGGAAAACACAAGACCTGACTGTAGTGGAGAACTTACTTGTGCCGAGTGATTGATCGAAAGATGCTATGTGATTCGTTTTTAATTGTAAGCCAAATTCTGTCAAATTCAGTTAAAGTGGATGAAACTTTATAAGGTTAGTGCTGTTTAGGTGTCAGTTTGTTGAAATATTATGACTAAATAGTGATCATCAAACTTTGGAAAGTTTTTTTTTCCCGTTTTAGTTACCTGATATATGCGTGCAATGTCTCGCTATGGAATCTTCAAAAGTGTTGAACGTACGTTCATTTAAAAGTCGTTAAATTTTCCATTTCAAAACATGCTACCAAAGCTGGTTAAAAAATGTAAGATACATTAGAAAAAATGCCAAAATCGTTACATTGGCAGGGAATCAGCGCTGGCAGCTGCTTACGGAAGTGTGTGTGTGTGTGTGTGTGGGGGGGGGGGGGGTGCTTAGCAGCTATACCTAGGGATAGTGTTAATGTTATAGAAAACAGGAGCAAGTGACTGTTAACAGTAGCTACATGCTGTTGTTTTAGTCAATCTATCAGTGGAACACAGGCTCTGAGCCCAAATCATCGCATGTAATAAACACTGAATAACAATGCAGCAGGTGTACTTTCTGCACCTGCTTCTGTGAATGTTTGGTTCTGATTTGTTCCTACCCAGAACTCAGTGTGCTATGGGCTTGCTGGTAAGCCTTGGATCACACAGTTGAGTCTCTTCCACTTTAGGGATGTATCGCTGAGTGTGCTGTTCAAGTTTCCTGACCAGACCGGCAGTTATCTGTATCTTCAGGTCTGGATGACACAAGTTTATATCGCGAAAGAAGAGTGGAATGCAGTCCTGTCATGAAGTTGCCATCCAGCATGGAACTCAACAGCATCATCACAGTTATCAACATTTTCTTCATCATAGCAATATAAAATTGTATAGCAGATTCTGTGGCTTCCATGCCCTGCTTTGACAGTGATCTTAGTTTTGGTAGTTTTGGAAGTGCATTGGAGAGCTGAATTGACTGATGCGTGGTTATACAGACAGGAACGGTGTAGAAGATTGGAGAGCAAAATAAAAAAAAAATCACTGAGAAAAGAAACAGATAAGACACAAAAATAGAAATAGGGGAAACGTTGATGAAAGAAAAATGAAGAGGCAAGAATACAAAAAAAATGGTGTTGGTGGGTCAAGAATGACACGAATTACGTGAAAAAGAATATAGATTACCAGTGACTCAACAGACTGATAACGTAACTAAACGACTTCATAAATAGAACATTCCGATACCCACAAAAAGAGATTGAACAGTAGAAAGACAGCAAATATTGACGAAATGAAATGTGTAGAATCAGAAGATGTAGATGTACACTAAGGGTGTAGAGGTTTGGTTTGAGAAGGTGACTAGAGTGTTATAAGGGTTTCCCTTTTATTATCTAAGCTACGTCGTTTTGTACTAAAAGCGGCCAACAATCCTATCATAGGAGATCAAACGAAAATGAAGAAGGAACCAGACAGTTTCTCTGACCATTCTTACAAGGCACACCAGTAACATAAACAGTTCTGAGAACCATGCCAGGTTAGCCAGAAGAGTACATCACAAGAAAAAGTGCCAAAACTCTTTTACAGAAGATGCTCTCCGTAGACATGCCTTTTGAATGAGCGGTAGGTGAAGTGTTCTGTAATTACCTGGTGAATCTTGACGCAGATTCATCCTGAATGTACATGTAATTGACTGTGATAAGGCGTCCCAAAGAGGTTCTGTTGAAGACGATTGACACAGTGGCTGCTGGACTAAAACTGGAGATTGGGATCGCAGCCGGCTGCACTATATCTGTCATCTGGTTCATCCTGTTGATGGAGATGCTACTGAGATCTGCAGACTGCGCTGAGGAAAAAGCAAAGGTGAGATCACGAAAGAAAGCCTTCATGGATGACGTGACCTTGCTGACAAGAGATACGGACACAATGCAGGGTGTTTTGACTCGGCTGGATGAGCTGATCATTGGTCCAGGATGAAGTTTAAAGCCAAGAAATCTAGAAGCCTGACTATTCAGAAAGGGAAGCAGAAGCAACAGAAGTTTACAATCGCAGGGGAACAGATGCCTACAGTAAAAGAGCAACTTGTGACGGTGGTATGCAGGAACCCTGTCGGACAGGAGTCAGGGTGTGGAAATCATGAAGCAGGCTAAAGATGGGCTGAAAGCAATTGACCAAACAAAACTGCCAGGAAAGTATAAGATATGGTGTTTACAGTTTGCCCTCTACCCTCGACTGGCAAGGCCGCTGATGACGTACGAAGTCACCGTGTCGAGAGTTGAGATGATCGAGAAAACATGTAACACCTACATCAGGAAGTGGCTGTGGATTGTAAACTTCTGTTGCTTCTGCTTCCCTTTGGGGCTGCCTCGCACAACCAACACATCAGCCCTGTACAGGCAGAAGGGAGCGCTCCAGCTACCCCTCGCATCCATCGTGGAGATCTACAAGGCAGGAAAGATCAGGACTGTGATGATGCTGAGGGAGTCGAGGGATCAAAAAGTCAGCGACGACCCGCCAGAAGAATGAACAGCAAGAAAATGGAATGCGGAGGATGCAGCTGACGAGATCATCTCTTCGTTGGAGCATGACGACATTCTAGGTCCAGCACAGACGGGCAGGTCGGGACTTGGCAACGGCGACTTCAGACCTTTTAGGAAGATGTCCCAACGAGACAGAAGAGCAGCTGCAGCAGGGCAGGTGCGAAAGAATGAGGCTGAAGGGCGAGAAGTTCACCTCATCCAGTGTGCTCAACAAGGGCGGGTGACCGGGTGGGAGGAGCATGTAGTGGAAAGAAAGATTGGATGGAGTGAGATCTGGGAGTGGAACACATCGAGGTTAAGCTTTCTTCTCCGGTCCACCTATGATGTTCTGCCTTCACCAGTGAACTTAGTCAGATGGAAGGTCCAGGAAGATGACAGGTGCAGGTGCGGCAAACTAGGAACCATGAAGCATATCCTCTCAAACTGCCACCTGACCCTGAATAGATACACCTGGAGACACAATGAAGTGCTCAAGGTGTTTACCAAGATGGCGAAGGAGCAGGTGGAGGAGGGAAAATACGCTCTTAAGCCGCAGAAACAAGGACTGGGCAAGATCGTGTTTGTACCGCAAGGAAGCAAGGTTCCTGATGTAAAGAAGGTAAGCGAGGCCACGGATGGCCAGTGTGGTGGTCTGTGGGAGGTAGCCGCAGACCTTGAGGGCTGCGAGAGATTCTTCCCCATCCCAACAACGAAGAAGCCAGACCTGGTGGTATGGAGCAAGGAAGAGAGAGAGGTGCACCTTGTGGAGCTGACGGTGCCCCACGAAGACAATATCAGGGCTGCATACGAGCGGAAGGAGAATCGTTACGAGGCTCTTGTCGATGAATGCGAGGAGGCGGGATGGAAAGCAACGCACTTCCCAGTCGAAGTCGGCTGCAGAGGTTACATCGCAAATAGCGTCAGAAAGTGGATGAAAGTGGCTGGACTTGGCCCAAAGAAAGTGAAAACCATGACAAAAGCTCTACAGAAGACCGTAGAGAAAGCAAGTCATTGGATCTGATTGAAGAGAGAGGACACCTCCTGGAGCGAGTCCTGACGGTTGATGACAAAGGCATACAGTCGAACTGGCAGGGAGATCTCACATCGGTGAGGGGGCTCGGTGAATCATTGAAGCTATAGAGAGGAAGAGCCCGAAACAGCAACGCATTCTCTCCTGATGATCTCCACGCCAGAGTTTTCGACTGTTAGCAGTGTAAGCTGTTTTCAATGATCTAAGTACAACCCCAAGCAACGTGTGTTACCATCATCTCATCTCATGGCTAGTGGGTATTGTTGGGGAAAACTATGCAATAGAGCAGCTCACATGATCGTCCACCTCGGTGTCTTGAGCACAGTGTCCAGCAGGCCAGGTTGCCGAGATTGGCCCAGTCTTTCATATTTGCTGACCAGATTTTTGTCTGTTGATATCAGCGAGGACTTTCTTCCATGTCTTTGACAGTTTGTCATCACTTCAGACATGTCCAAACTAAGCAAGCATGTGTCCTTGTTCTATTATCAGAAGCAGCTCTTGCAGATCCATCAGGGTGTTGATCTTGTTTTACACATACTTGTTGGTCTTACGTTTGAGGTAGGATACACCGAGCAATTTAATCAAGCACTTGGTAGCAAGCAATATCAAAGAGGAGGATAACGATTATATATGATTCATCATCATCATGTGCCCTGGCATATGGCGTTGGCGACCACGGCTCTCCATACGAATCTATCCCTTGTCACTGCAAGTACATTTCCCACCCTCTCTATCTTTAGCCATCCTGAAAGCCGTCTAATACTTTCTCCATTGGTGTACCTGGTGTTCTCTTTCCATCCAGCTTTCCTGTTGTGAGTAAATGCTCTACTTTCTCTTGCCTCAGAAGATATTCTATAAATGTTGCTTGTCTTGTATTATGTCTTCTTCATGGATAGTCTTCTTGTGTCTTCTTCTTTCAATACTGTCTCGTTTGTTTTCTTTGCTGTCTGCGGAACTCTCAACATTCTCTTTAGAAATCACATTTCAGTTGCCTCAATCTTGTTCTTTGCCTGTTGACTGTCCACGCATCACGACCGTACAACAGTATTGGTTATATGTAAAACTCAATAATTCTCTTACTGGTGTTAATTGATAGGCGTCTGTTGGTAAGAAGTTATTTTCATCTTCCTGAATGCTGTTTTAGCTTCGCCAATTCTGCTGGCTATTTCTGATGTGCATTTGCCGACTGGTCAGATTACTGTTCCCAGATATTTAGTTTATCAACCTGCCTCAATGTTGTGCCATTTGCTGTTATTTTGCATGAGAGGATTTGTTGTTAATAATAATAATAAAGAGCATTTATATAGCGCCTAATCTGATGAAAACAAGAGCCCTAAGCGCTTACAGGTATCACGCAGACACAACCAAACACACACACACACACACACACACACACACACACACACACACACACACACACACACACACACACACACGCACACACACACCAGCCGACATTCAAGGCTCAAAAGACAACAAGGGGGGATTTGGGGAAGTTAGGTGGTAGAGTCTTTATAAGTATCATGAGAGGGACTGGAAGAGATGGGTTTTCAGAGAGGACTTGAAAGAAGTGAGAGTTGCAGAGTGGCGAACAGAGACAGGGAGCTGATTCCAGATTACAGGGGCCTGATAGGAAAAGGAGCGTTGACCATAAGTTTTAGTGCGACAGAATGGTATGCGGAAGGTACGAGTATCAGCCGAGGAACGAAGTTGACGAGAGGGGGTGTACAGATGGAGGAGGTCAGAGATGTAAGGGGGTGCAAGACCGTTGAGAGACTTAAAACATAACAAAGCAATCTTGTAGCGAATTCTCTTTTCAACAGGTAACCAGTGAAGAGATTTGAGAAGAGGAGTGACATGAGAGGAACGAGATTTTCTGAAGATGAGCCTAGCAGCATTGTTTTGAACTTTTTGAAGCTTTTGAATGAGAGAGAAAGGACAGCCCGAGAGGAGGGAGTTGCAGTAGTCGAGACGAGAGAGAACAAAGGCACAGAGGAGAGTTTTGGTGGCTTCGACAGAGAGGATATTGCGAATAGAAGAAATTCTGCGTATCTCAAGATAGCATAATCTGCAAACATTCTGGACGTGTTTTTCAAAGGACAGGGTGTTATCAAGAGTGACTCCAAGATTGCGGACAGTGGAAGATAGTGGAATGTCAGATCCAAGCAGAGAGACAGACAGAGGAAGGGAAGAACACTTAGCCAATGTGGTGGTAGAGATAAGGCTAAGTTCAGTTTTAATGGGGTTGAGTTGAAGTTTGTTTACAGTCATCCAGGAGTGAACATCAGAAATGCAGCCTTGGGTTTGTCTGATTATAGAGGGCAGTTGTGGGAGGGAACCAGAAGTATAGAGTTGGTTGTCATCAGAAAAGCTATGATGGGACATAGAGTGAAGTCGCATAATTTCAGAGAGGGGTTGTGTGTACAGCACAAATAGGATGGGACCTAAAACAGAGCCTTGGGGCACACCAAACTGGATGGTAGCGGGTGCAGAGGATGAACAACAGACAGAGACTGTTTGAGTGCGATTGGAAAGGTAGGACTGGAACCAAGACAGAGCGATGTCAGAGATACCGAACACTTTATGGAGACGTGTGAGCATGATAGAATGGTCGATGGTGTCGAATGCAGCCGAGAGATCAAGGAGAGATAGAAGAGAGATTTGATTTTGATCAAGAGCAGTCAGAATATCATTTGCAATTTTTACAAGAGCAGTTTCAGGGCTGTGTCCAGTGCGATAAGCCGACTGATAAGGGTAAGAGAGGTTGTTGGCGGTGATATGATCAGAGATCTGTGCGAGAACAATTTTTTCAAGGACTTTGGATAAGAAAGGTAGGTTGGAAACAGGTCGATAGTTTTTGAGGTTATTGGGGTCAAGACTAGGTTTCTTTAAAAGAGGTCTGACCAGGGCAGATTTGAAGGAAAAGGGAAAGATACCAGATGACAGGGAATTGTTGATGACAGTTGTGAAGTGAGGGAGCAAAGTATCTAGGCAGTGTGTTAAGATAGATGCTGGAAGAGGATCAAGCTCACAGGTCTTGATGTCAGAATGGCGGATTACATTGCGGATAGTAGTTTCAGAAGCAGGCTGAAAAGAAATAAGTGGTGTGCCTTGAAACAGAGGGTCGGGAATAGGAGGTTGAGAGATGGGCTGGGAGTCAAGACTGGAACGGATGGACCTAATTTTATCAATGAAAAAATCTGAAAAATGTTGTGCTAGACGGGCAGGGGGAAAGCATGATGGGAGAGGAGATTTATCTGATTTGCCAAGGAGGGTATTAGTAACGGAATATAGCTGTTTTGATGTAGAGCATGCAATAATTTTCGCATTGTAAAAGGCAGACTTAGCAGAGTCAACTATAGCATTGACAGTTTTGTTGGCAGCCTGAAAAATCTGTTTATTGATAGTAATGCTGTTCTTCAGCCACCGTCTTTCAGCACGACGGCGTTCACGCTTGGCCTTAAGAAGATCAGGGCCAACGGCAGAAAACCAGGGCGATGGTGGTCTCTGGGATACCCTACGTCTGGTGGCGGGGGCGTGCATGTCCAGCAGATCACCAATAGTCCGATTGAGGTCGTCAGCAGAGGCTGGAGGACAGGACTGAAGAGCGGCCAGGAGATCTTCGTTGAAGACGACGGTGTTGATATCAACTAGTTTTCTGACCATGACATAGGTAGTTTGGGGTGGAGGCTTGGTCATTGAAAGTTGGCCGAGGATACAGACATGATCCGAAGGAAGAGTATAATCAATTTCAATGGATTTGATGAAGGACTGGTCAGTTCTATGAACAACCCAATCGAGGATGTTGCCTTTTTCGTGGGTTGGAGTGTCGATAGATTGGGTCAAGCCAAAGGAGTTCAAAGAGCTTATCAGTTTAGCAGTGTGGGTCTGGTTAGGTTCATTATAATGAAAATTAAAGTCTCCTGCAATGATGAAACAGCCTTTCAAGGTGTTACAGTAGGCAAGGAGGTCTGGAAACTCTTCTACAAACACATGGTTTTTAAGCTGGTTCTTTGGGCTGGGTGGTGGACGGTAGAGGAACAGCAGATGGAAAGTCTGGTGGGGTAGAGTGAGGGAGAGCTGGACAATTTCAAAAGTAGAGTGTTTGAATTTAAAGTCAGTCTTGGTAGTAATTCGGGGCAGGAGGGACTCGGCAACAACAAAAGCGATGCCGCCGCCGAGACCAGTTTTGCGAGCGAACGAGAGTGTACGGTGACCGGGAGGAGCAAGATCCCTCTCCTTGGGTTCATCCCCGACAGGCTGAAACCAGGTTTCATTGACGGCGAAAATATCGACGACGTGGTCATGGATGAAGTAGTTGATCGCGGATCTCTTCTCGTGTCTGGTACCGAGGGCCTGAGCATTGAACAGTGCAAGAGTCAATGAGTCAGTGCGTAGTTTCTTTTTGCCGGCTGTGAGAGGAATGAGGTTATCAGGGTTGGAGCACAGCGGTCTGGGGGACGGATGGGTATCATAGACAGGAACAGAAGGCAGACCACTGCTGCCATGACGCTGATGTACATCAGTGACCACTGGAATCGTACGTCTCTTGCGCATTCCACCACGACATGATCGACGACGGGGGAGATTTCGGCCGATTTTCAGCGATCTCAAGTGTTCAACCAGGTCAGGGTCAAGGATCGAGTCAGGGGGGCAACATGACAGCAAGCAGTCCCGATTGTACTGCACACGAGTGGAAGAATATGTAGACACAACAGCTGGTTGTGAAGCGGGGCGTGATGAGGCAGACGCACGCAGTGCGAGAGAGACAGAGCGGGGAGGGTGCACGTGCACTGGCGAGAAACATGGCGGGCTGAGTTGAAAATTCAAGTGGAGTAGGAGAGATAAAATACACAAAGAAAACAGTACCTTGGCTTGCAGCGAAGCATTTATAAACCACCACATACTGAAACAGGAGCATTCACAAACACAATCACTTGCTTTTAGCCATCAACAATCGATATAACTCCGTGCACACACACAAATAATCGCAGCGAGGTAGCCGTGCCTGTGAGGCGGCTGAACCTTGACCTTGTTGTTGTTGTTGTTGTTTTCACTGATTACCATGACTTCAGCCTTCTTGCTATTTAGTTCTGATCCATTAGTTTTGCTATTTATCTTACATTCACAAAATTGTGTAGGCCGTTTTCATGTTCTGCAGTTAGCAAGGTGTCATCAGTGCAACGAAGATTGTTTATCAGTTTTTCTCCAACCTTTATCCAGGGCATTCTTCTAGGCTCATCATGAAGGATTCACTGTAAAGTAAAAACAAATCTGGTGACAGAACACAACCCTGCCTAATAGACCTTGGTCTGGGGGGGGGGGGGTGGAAACCTCCCCCCCCCTCCGGGGGGAATTTTTGATTTGGTTTTCTAGAAAGCTTATGATATGGGAGGAAACATTTGACATGTTACCCTCTGGTAAACAGGTTATTTTGGCAGTGA
>JAPXFY010007283.1:0-10000 GCA_030674185.1 Monoplex corrugatus | reverse complement strand
GGACACTCACAGAGATACTTTAGGAAGTGATCACTTACCTATCCTCATAACACTAACTAACGAAAACATCAGGATGAAAGACAGCATTCCTGATATTATACCAAAATATAATTATACACGCGCTGATTGGTCCTTGTTTCAGACTGTTCTTTCTAATCGAGATTTCACACATTATGAAAGTGAAAATGTAGATGTTATGTTTTCTAAATTCCAGGAGTCAGTTCTAGCTGCTGCAGATCTTTCCATCCCGAAACTCAAAACTTTTAAGTCTAATAACCGTTTGGGTAATGTTTGGTGGACGGAGGCATGTGAGCAAGCAGTTCAGTATAAAAAAGAGAAATACAAAATCTACATCAAAAGCAGGAAACCTGAAGATCATATGGAAATGAAAAAAGCTAACACCCAGTGTAATAAAATCATCGCTGAAGCAAAGAAAAATTATTGGGCATCATACTGCACAAAAGAAATTTCAGATTTCAAGGATTTCCATAAAGTCTGGACAAAAATGAATCAAATGAAAAATGGAGCCAACTTACCTAGGTGTCCAATAATGATTGATACAAGTCACAAATTTCTTTCCGACATGGACAAAGCTGAAACTTTTGTGGAACTTTTTGCCCAAAATAGTAAAGTAGATGGTTTGACTCCTACCTGCAAACATTACAGGGAAATGGCAGCTAACAACCCTATCTACACTGATCCAATACCTCAGAATGATCTCTGGTTTAATTCTCCAATCACCTTAGAAGAGTTAAAAAACACTATCTTGTCTCTACGCAACAAAAGGAGTTCGGTAGGTGTCGATGCAGTTTCAACTGAAATGATTAAACATCTTCCAGAAAACTATATTATTTTTTTACACAAAATTTTTCAGAAATGCTGGTTGGTGGAACTATACCACAATTATGGCAAACGTCTGTTGTTATACCAGTATTAAAAGCAGGAAAGCCTAAAAACAATAAAAACAGTTACAGACCTATTGCTTTAACGTCCCATACGAGCAAACTATTGGAAAAATTGGTATTAAACAGACTTGTACATTACTGTGATAAAAATAACGTTATTCCAGTAAATCAGGCTGGTTTTAGAAAAGGGAGATCTACAGTTGAGCACCTGGTTAAACTTACCACTCACATCAAGAAACAGTTTGCCCGCAGAAAAAGTCTTTTAGCTACATTTTTTGATGTGAAAAAAGCTTACGATCAAGTTTGGCATACGCGTTTATTGTACAAGCTGAAATCTATTGGTTTATCTGGCAATATGTATGATTATATTAAGTCTTTTTTAGCCAATAGAACTATTCAGGCAAGAGTGGGAACTAGTTATTCTACTTCACGACATCTTGATATGGGAATTCCACAAGGTTCAGTGATAGCACCGCTTTTATTTAATATCCTTATACAGGATCTTCCTAAAGCACTCTCAAATCGTGTGGTTTTGGCACAGTATGCAGATGATATATGTATTTGGATGAATATTACTTTAAAAAAGACAACTCCACAGAGAGCACAGAATTACATTAGGAAATTGTATCAATCTGATCTTGATAATCTTGGAAACTATATGTTAGAAAATGGTCTGTCGTTGTCAGCGGAAAAAAAACTAACATGATGCTATTTAATTCTGGTGGTACTTTAAGTAACTTGCCTACTTTCAGATTGCTTGGTGAAGTGTTACATTACAAACAGGTTGTAAAATTTCTGGGAGTCTTTATGACATCGAAATTAAACTGGAATGTCCATTTTGATTATATTTCAACAAAAGCAAGAAAAGCCCTAAATTTTCTAAAGATAATAAGCCGATTACCTTGGGGAATGGATACGAACATACTAATTCATCTATCAACAGCACTTGTACGATCTAAATTATCCTATGCGCAAGAAGTGTTCTTCAGTGCACCAAAATATTTATTAAAGAAGATACAAAGCTTAGACTGCAAAAGTATTAAAATTGCTCTAGGTGTCCCTACTCATGCCTCTAATCTGGAAACGTACAAAGTTGCTGGAATTCTGCCTCTGTACAACTATCGTGAGCTAGCGACAGCAAAATTTGCAGTTAGAACTACTTCACAAAAGGACAATTTTGTGAGTAAGGAAATTAAAATCAGGTCTGATGTTGACTTTCCAAAGCGAGCAAAAAGCATTTCATCACAAATGACTGTTACAACTTACATATCTGACTTGGTCAAACAGTCTAACATAAATATGGATGAAATAGCTGAGACACCATCAACAACGCCTATCCCTACATGGGAAATGCAAAAAGCCTCTTTTGATATTGATTATACAGACGTTAAGAAATCTGAAAACGTCAACATTTCGATATCCACAGCAAGAGAACACATCGATGAAAAATACCGTACCCACCTTCACATTTTTACCGATGGATCAGTCTTAGAAAATAAATGTGCTGGAGCAGCATTTTATGTTCCAAAATTTAAGATAAAAAAGTCATTTCTCGTTGGGGCAAACTTATCGATCTTTACAGTGGAATTAGTCGCTATTAATCAAGCATTGCATTATCTAGTAAATCTTAAACCCATGTCTTTCAAAGTAGTTCTCTTTGTTGACTCAAAATCTGTATTATATGCCTTACGGTCTTTTAATGCCGACACAAGACCTGATTTAATTACTGAGGCAAATCATCTTATACATCGTTTAAGGGTCAAAGGTACAGATATCAGTTTATGCTGGGTGCCTTCTCATGTTGGTCTTCACAGCAACGAAGTAGTTGACAGAGCAGCTAAGCAAGGCGCCCAGAATGCTGATAATGCTATAGAATTACATGTTCATACCTCCGTAAAAGAAGCTTGCAACTTGCTCGAATCAGCCTCATGGACTCGATTTCATGAACATTCAGATGAACAGTTTGTGTCACAACAAATGATAAAACTTACCGTTCAAAATGTATGTAAAAAATTGCAGTATTCCTCCATGTATCATTTGAGATCGATTGTTGCTGTTTGTTTTCGTATTCAGCTAAACGCATTGAAAACAAAATATTGTAAAAATGTCAAGTGTATTTGCGGCGAACAGTTCACACTGTTTCACTGTTTATTCTACTGCAAAATGCTATGTTCTTTTTTACCGAAAATGTTTACTCAAGAAAAGTATTCTGAAAATCATTTCCAGAAAATTACATCAGATCAAACGTTGTTAGTTAGAATTTCAGAATCATTAGTTCACAGTCCTGTTAATGCATTACTTTAACTTTATTCGGTTTGTATTTTAGTGTTACAATTTCCCTTCACGTTGTTGAAGTTAATTGTTAGTGTTAAGTTCTCGTTCCATTTTACTGTTCCCCCACCTGCTAATGTCTTTTTCCTCTGTCTTCCCTCTGCCCAAATCCAACCAGTCCAACTATCGTTCTACATTTTATTTTGTTCATTTTTTTTTTTTAAATTTCCCCTTCCCCCCCTCCCCCATCTAATATCACTTATAGTGAAAAGACGTTAAATTAAAGAACGAACGAACGAACACACACACACACACACACACTCATGCTCGTCTAAAGGCATATATAAGAATAGACGTTAAAAATAATAACGAACACACACACACACACACACACACACACACACACACGCGCGCGCGCGCGCGCGCGCTCGTCTACAAGCATATATAAGTATAGACGTTAAAAGTAATAACGAACACACACACACACACACACACACACACACACACACACACACACACACACATACACACACACACACACTCATCTAAAAGCACATATGTGAATAGACGTTAAAAGTAATAACACACATATTACCTTTGCAGCTGGTCATTAAGTTCCACATTAGAAACAACAAAACGATCATTTTCCGATTTTATATCACTCCCGTGTGAACTGATAACACACACAAAATATCTTTCTAGTGCAGTCACTGCTGGTCCTCGAAAGTCTGATTACACCACAAACACACTATCTGTGTATACCTTTTGGGTTCAGCAAACAGCGCCTACTATATCAACCAGGACGCAACTACTCTGTGTACATGTACTGAGGGTAGGCCAGCGAGAGTGGGGTGCAGACGTGTAGTCTCTTTATCCCCAACCCCTACCTACTTTATGCAGGCTGAGCGTGTGTTTTCCTGTCATTGTGTCTGTACGTCACTATGTCCCAGTTGGCGTGGGGGTGGAGCTCTTGCTTTCTAATCTGACTGCACAGGTTTGAGCCTGAGGGTGTTGCTCAAATTTCCTGACCAGCACTGCAGGTGTCTGTGTTTCTTGGGCCTGACTGACTCCAGAATATATCACAAAAACAAGCATAGAGTACAATAGAGAACAATACTCTACCATGCAGTGTCAATCATTGTTAGAGCTGCACAGTATACATTATCTCGTTTTACATACCCGTGAAGGGTTTCAGAAAACTTAAAGCAGAGCAGTGGGTAATAGATCTCATTCATATATATATATATATATATATATATATATATATATATATATATATATACATATATATATTATTATTATTATTATTATGAACATTTAGTACGCCTAATCAAATTAATGCCCTAGGCGTTTACAATGGCAAAACATATAACCAGAATCACAAGCACACACACACACGCCCACAGAAGCACCCACACACACACAAACACACACACACACACACAAACACACACACAGCATGACATGCAAATACAATGACACATTGACACTAAGACACTATAATGTCACCATTACATTACATGGGGGGAAGGGGGCAGAGATTACCAGTTTTGGGAAACAGGTGAGTTTTGAGGGAGCGTTTGAATGTGGACAGAGAGGGTGAGTATCTAAGAGAGCGAGGTAACTGATTCCAGATGGTTGGAGCTTGATAGGAAAAAGAACGCTGCCCAAACCTTTTAGTGCGGACTATGGGGATACTATAGAGACGGGTATCAGATGAGGACCGCAAAGCTCGAGATGGCGTGTAGAGATGTAACAGATGGGTGAGATACTTAGGACAGGAAGACTCAATAGATTTGAAGCAGAGGCAGGCAATCTTGTAGGATATTCTTTGCTGAACAGGGAGCCAGTGGAGAGAACAGAGCAATGGCGTAACATGGTTAAATTTTGAAGAGCGGAAGATGAGACGGGCAGCATGATTTTGAACTTTCTGAAGTTTGTTAATGAGATGAGAGGGGGAACCAGAAAAAAGAGCATTACAGTAATCGAGACGGGATAGAACAAATGCACAGACAAGAGCCTTTGTCGTGTCTTCTGAGAGGAGGTGGCGGATAGAAGCAATTCGGCGGAGTTCAAGAAAGCAAGTCCGACAGACGTTGCTCACATGCTGGTGGAAGGACAGGGTTTGATCAAGAGTTACACCAAGGTTACGGGCAAAATGGGAGAGAGGGATAGATGAGTCAACAAGTGTGACAGAGGTTGGAAGAGAGGGGTGATTTTGGAGTTTGGGTGGGGTGATCAAGATCAATTCGGATTTCTCTTCATTTAATTTCAGTTTGTTTTCAGTCATCCAATCCTTCAGGTCAGCTACACAAGATTGGGTTTTCTGGATCATGATGGGAAGGTCAGGGAGAGGCCCAGAGACATACAGCTGATTGTCATCCGAGAAAGAATGATGCTGAAGCAGGTGTTCTTGGACAATAGAGGAGACAGGGTAGGTGTAGAGAATGAAAAGTAGGGGGCCCAGAACAGATCCTTGTGGCACTCCGTAAGTCAGACAGGAAGGATTAGAAGAAAGACCATTGACAGAAACTACTTGCAGACGATTGGTGATGTAAGAATGAAACCAGTTCAAGACAGTATCATGGAGCCCAAAAGAGTGATGTAGACGGGAGAGAAGGATAGAGTGGTCAATAGTGTCAAAGGCGGCAGATAGGTCCAAGAGAGTCAAAAGTGATACGTTGTTAGAGTCGAGAGTAGTCAATAAGTCGTTGCAGATTTTGAGAAGAGCAGTTTCGGTACTATGTCCAGAACGGTAAGCAGACTGAAGGGAATAGACAAGGTTATTGGAATGAAGGTGGTTTAACAGCTGGTCAAAAACAACTTTCTCTAAGACCTTGGAAAGAAAAGGAAGATATATACATATATATATGTGTGTATATATATATACATACATACATATATACATATACATACATACATACATACATACATATACATACATGTATACATATACATACTGAGATTGATATATATATATATATATATATACATATATACATATGTATGTATATTTTTATGTATCTATGCATGTATGTATGTTTATCTCTCTCTCTCTGTAAATGTGTAAATGTATATATATATATATATATAGATATATATGTATGTAATATATATATACACATGTAGGCCTATATATATATATATGTATATATATATATATATATACATGTATATACACATACATACACACACCCATATATATATATATATGTATATATATATACATTGTGTGTATGTGTGTGTGTGTGTGTGTGTGTGTGTGTGTGTGTGTGTGTGTGTGTGTGTGTGTGTGTGTGTGCGTGCGTGTGTATTATGGAATAACATTCACCCTTTTACTACATAGAATTGATAGAATCAGAGAAACATCGTGCAAGGCCAAATGTACCTGTTACGTGGGATGTCACGTTGTGTTGTTTTCTATTTACATATGTACTTCAGGTTTTTATTTCTAAGAAATCATAGAAGAAAAAACGAACTTGAAAGTTCATACATGTGCAAGTTAATGTATTAATGCTTACAGGTCGCATAACATGCCTGCCTATTATGGGCTCTATACAGGCATAGGCCACTTTATTTCTCACATGTGTGGGCATGTGTCTGTATCACAAAGGTCTTTCTTTGTTCCTTTTAAAAATAACAAGGCATAAATTTAATTCCATATTTTTTGGTTAAGGAAGATAATGTAGACTTATCCCCTTTGTTTTTGTTTCTGTTTTTAAACTTACTTGTTCTGACGCCACAAAGATGGTGACAATTTATAAGTGAAGAAAATAATGTTGAGTAAAAGTTTAATAGTACGTTGTTATGAACAATGAAACAGGCAGGCTGGTTGTGTAGCAAGAAAGTCTGGAGAGAGCTGAACAACATAGGGTCATCATAGTGTTTATGGCAATCAAAATTTGCACAAGATCAGAACAAAGACTATTATTTTTTGTGTCATCCATTTCGTCATTTTTGTGATGCCTGTACTAAATGTCCTGTATATTGATATGTACATAAATCGTGTGAGAGAAAAAAATACATTATTATTTTTGTTTGTTTGTTTGTTTGTTTGTTTGTTTGTTTGTTTGTTCGTTTGTTTGTCTTAGAATGGTAAAACTGTGTGACATTAATCTGTGATTCGTCTGTGTTTTGTCAAAACAATATGCAAACAGAATATACAAAGCATTAGCATTTCAAAAGACGACATTTTCTGTGAAAGTGAGGGCATAAGAGTGCCGTCTACTATAGTTCCTACATAGCAGAATAATTGACACTGATCTGCTAGATGGCATGGGGATAATAATGATGATGATGATGATGATGATGATGATGATGATGATGATGATGATGATGATGACGACGACGACGATGACGATGACGACGACGACGACGACGACGTTAATAATAATACTGATAATGACAGCAACAACAACAACAATAATAATCATGATAATAATGATAATAATGATAATAATAATAATATAATAATAGTAATAATGATAATAATAATAATGATAATGACATGTTTATAAGGCCCAAATCTTGATACTAGAATCAAACTGAAGCTCCCACTCTCACCATTCACCAAAGCAATTACCCAAGAATAACTAAAACTCCAGGGCTCGAAGATATGCAAACTGGGAGGGGGAGGACAGGCGGGCAGTGGGGCAAAAGAGTGTACATGTAGAGGGGAGAAATCACTGCTGGGCAAAATAGGTATATCTTCATTTTAGACTTGAACGAAAAAGGTGTTTGCGACTTTTAGGCAGACAGGTAAGAACGTTCCAATTGTATGGACCAGACACAGAAAGAGAGCGGCGACCAAGTATCGTACATTTCTATCGGGGAATTTGCAGACAACTAGCATAAGAAGCAGAAAGGAGAGGTCAGACAGGGGTGTACATGTGGTCACGAAGATAATTAGGTGCAGTACAGTTGATCCGCTTATAGCATAACGTCTTGATTTAATTATGAATTTGTTTGAACCAAGTCTGTGAGTGAGTGAGTCTGCATGCCAGCATGTCTCAGCATGCCCACATGGATAAAATGTGTGCACAGAAAATCGAAGCTCTGTGAAATGGAAAATTGAACGCTTCACTGATTTCTGAATAATGCATGTTTTATAAATTAGTACAACATCAAACACTTGCATATATTACAATTCCTCGTAGTGCATGTAAAATTTCAATTTGCATGTTTGATATTGTTTTCCAAAACAAATGTGACTGGCTGGATTCAAGCACACAGGAACCTGAAAAAAAACACGAACAAAGAATAAGAACGCTTATTTAATACCTTAGTACAACAAGTCCTTCGACTTGTACTTAATACGCGTTCTTATTCTTTTTTCGTGTCTTTTCTGGTTCTTGATACTGTTTTGTTCAGAAATATACTATCCATTCATTTATGTACATGCACTTACCATATAACTGTAAACAAAGTTTAAATAAATATATAAAAAAACAACAACGAAAGCGTGAAAAAGTGATTTTCTGGTTAGTAGCTAACACAATACATATCGCAGATCGAATCAGACAGTGGAGGGGAAACACAGCATGGTTGGGGTAGAGAATGGTGGAAAGGTACTCATGCTCGTACCTGTTTTGTTATGCGACACTACACAACACAAAAGGAGGTCAGTCAGACAATTTAGACAGTGGACAAAGTCAGAGAACTAGAAAACACAAATGGGGAAACACAACAGTGGTGAGGCCTGTGTTATCAGAGACATGATTTGCCTTTCAATGATAACCTCGTTCAGTTGACGCAAATGGTGTGTGTGTGTGTGGGTGTGTGTGTGTGTGTGTGTGTGTGTGTGTGTGTGTGTGTGTGTGTGTGTGTGTGTGTGTGTGTGTGTGTGTGTGTGTCTGTGTGTGTCTGTGTCTGTCTGTGCGTGTCTGTGTGCGTGTCTATGGGCATGTTTGTGTTTGTGTATGTGTGTTTGTGTGCGTGTGTGTGTGCATGTTTGTGTGTGTGTGTGTGTGTTTGTGTGTTCGTTCTTTGATTTAACGTCTTTTCACTATGAGTGATATTAGACGGAAAAAAAAAAAAAAAAAAAAAAAGTATGTGAGATGAGAGATGGGTTGGTTGGTTTTGGGGCATAGAGGAGACATAGTTATGGACATAAGTAGGTGGGAAATAGAAAAATGGAACAATAGCTTAACACTAACATTTAACATCAACAATGTGTATGGAAAATTTAACTCTAAAGTACAAACTTCATAAACTTAAAGTAATGCATTAACAGGACTGTGAACCAACGATTCTGAAATTTTAACTGACAAAAATTGATCGGAAGTTACTTCTTTAAAATGAGTTTCAGAATAATTTTCTTGTGTAAACATTTTTGGTAAAAAAGAACGAAGCATTTTGCAGTAAAATAGACAGTGAAACAGTGTGAATTGTTCGCCGCAAATACACTTGACAATTTTACACTATTTTGTTTTCAATGCGTTTAGCTGAATACGAAAATGAACAGCAACAATCGTTCTCAAATGATATATGGAAGAAAACTGCAATTTTTTACACAAATTTTGAAATGAAAGTTTTATCATTTGTTGTGACACAAACTTTTCATGGAAATGTTCATGAAAACGAATCCATGAGGCTGATTCTAGCAAGTTGCAAGCTTCTTTTACGGAAGTATTAATACGTAATTCTGTAGTATTATCAGAATTGTGTGCACCTTGCTTAGCTGCTCTGTCAACTACTTCGTTGCTGTGAAGACCAACGTGAGAAGCACCCAGCATAAACTGAGATCTGTACCTTTTATCCTTAAACGATGTATAAGATGATTTGCCTCAGTAATTATATCAGGTCTTGTGTCTGTATCAAAAGAC
>JAPXFY010007282.1:0-11071 GCA_030674185.1 Monoplex corrugatus | reverse complement strand
CCGCAAGCCCAGGCGTGAGAGTGCAAAATATCTGCTTAGAACACTTCATTGGCTCCCGGTAAAGGCTAGGATTCAATATAAAGTTGCCTGTCTCTGCTTTCAGTGTATCTATCACGAGAACATGCCATCCTATCTTGCCAACCTCCTGCAGGGTTACAAACCTTCTCGAACGGTCCGCTCTTCTGACACCTCACTGTTGACTGTTCCTCGCTTCTCTGTAGACACCTTTGGTAAAAAATCTTTCTCTGTCTTTGGCCCAGATGTATGGAACTCTCTACCACTGTCTCTCAGAAAAACTAAATGTTTCTCAACCTTCAAACGGCACCTGAAAACCCACCTCTTTCAAACTCATCTAAGCTGAAGAACTTTAGTTTGCAAGTCTGTCATCAGACTAATCTCTCCTGCCTGTATAACAGTATTTTGTATAAGGGCCTATAGAGCAAGGTGTGTGTGTGCGTGCATGTGTGTATGTGTGTGTGTGTGTGTGTGTGTGTGTGTGTGTGTGTGTGTGTGTGTGTGTGTGTGTGGGTGCATGAGTGGGCATGTGTGTGTATCACTGTATGTGTACAGCTGAGGAGGGGATAGGGGAGAGATTGAGTGGGAAAGAGACTGAAATACTTTAAGAAACTTTTTTAAATCTTTGTTTGTATGTAAATTGTGATGTATGATATGCGAATAGTTTATAATTTGTGAGGTAATTTTGATTGTCAAGGTGTTAATGCTGTAATACTGAAGTTATAATGTTTTTCCTGTATATAGATTAGAATTTTTCTGTTTTTATCTTCATTCAAAATATTGATTATAATTTTATGTACAACTATTGCATGCATAAACACACACACGCATACAAACATAGCACACGCACACACACTCACACACACACACGTACACACACATACACACGTACGCACGCACACACACGCAGCAATATATAAACACAGTATGCCTCTTTATTCATATGAAAAATCTGTCAATCTTTCTTCATTACATAAGTCAGTGTTTAAATTTTAATATTCTGTGGTTTCTTATGTGTCTTCTTACTTGTATAGCTTTAATGTTTATTGTTATCTTATTGTGTATGTAATTGTGAACATTTTTTATGACCTTTTGCCTTTCTTGCGAAATGTAAAGCGCTGGTGAGCATGTTTTTATATGGAATATGCGCTATACAAATAAACATTATTATTATTATTATTATGAATGATCTACTGGTGTCTGTCTCCATCAATACTGTCTCGTTTGTTTTCTTTGCTGTCTATGGAATTCTCAACATTCTTCTTAGAAACCACATCTCGGCTGCCTCAATCTTGTTCTGGCTTTGCTTGTTGAATGTCCACTCATCACAACCGTACAACAGTATTGGTTCTATCTAACATTCAAGATCTCTCTTCCTGATGATAATTGATAGGCATTTGTTGGTAAGAATGCTTTTCATCTTCTTGAATGCTGTTTTGGCTCGGCCGATTCTGCTGGCTATTTCTAATGTGCATCTGCCGTCTGGTGAAATGATCGTTTCCAGGTATTTAAAACTTATCAACCTGTCTCAAGGTTGTGCCGTTTGCTGTTATTTTGCATGAGGGGATTTCATGTTTTTTACTGATCACCATGACCTCAGTCTTCCAGCTTGTTTAGTTGCAACGCCTTACCTTTGCTTTCTATTTCTAGTATATTCACAAGGTTTTGTAGGTCCCTTTCATTTTCTGCAATAAGCACGGTGTCATCTGTGTACCGAATGTTGTTTATCATTTTTCCTCCAACCTTTATTCCAGGGTCTTCTTCTAGGTTTCTCATGATGTTTTCGCTGTAAAGTGAAGAGATCTGGTCACAAAACACAATCCTGTCTAACTCCTCTTTTGATGTTTTGGAAAGAGCTTAATATCGTTTTCTATTCTCATTGCAGCTGTTTGTTCCCAATACATATTTCTGATTATTCGTAGATCTTTTCCATTAATATTGAGTCTTTTTAGTTGGTTGATCAATTCTTCATGTCTTACCCAATCGAAAGCCTTGGTATAATCAACAAAGCATAAATACAAATCCTTATTCATCTCAATTGACCTCTCTGTGATAGTTCTCAGGATGTATAAGGCATTAATAGTTCCTTTCCCTTCCACAAATCCACACTGTTCTTCTGCTATTTCTCTTTTGATTCTATTCCTTGTCCTCATCATGATTATTCTTGATAGGATTTTTGTTACATGACTCATCAAATTGATTGTGCGATGGAGTTCGCATTCTATAGCCCCTGTCTTCTTTGGAAGTGCAATGAAAATTGATTTTGACAAATCTTTGGGGATTTTCCAGTGTCGTAAATTTCATTTAGGAGGACTGTTATTTTTTCTATGCCAAATTCCTCCAGGGCTTCAATCATCTCTGTAGTAATGTTGTTTGGTCCTGGGGCTTTTCCTGATTTCATCTTTTTCAGTGCTGCTCTAACTTCATCTTTCATTATGGGTGGTCCTTCAAAGTTCTTTTTTATAATGTGTTCTTCGTTTCTGTCATCTTCAAAAAGGTCTTTAATGTACTCTCCCCATCTGTCTAATGTTTTGTCTTTTTCCATGATAAGCGTGCCATCTTTCGATTTTAAGCAACCAGTTGATGTGCATGTATTTTTCCTGTGGACAATTTCTTCAATTCGTCTGTACATACCCTGAGGATCCGTTTTGTGTCGGTCTTCTATTTCTTTGCATTTTGTTTTCAGCCAAGCTTCCTTAGCTTCAATGCACCTATTCCTGATTTCTTTGTTTATCTTCCTGTATCTTTCCTCGTTTGTCTTTGCCTTCCTCCTTTCCTCCATCAAGCCTAAAATTTCTTTTGTCATCCAATTCTGTTTTGCTTTTCTATCTACTTGAGGGATTTCTTCACAAGCTTCATTTATAGAACTTCTCAACTTTGTCCATTATTCCTCACTGTCACCAACGTCTTCCAGAGCACTGAATTTATTTTGAACATATACATTAAATATTTTACGTATCACTTCATCTGTCTTTAAAAGTCCAAAGATTTAGTTTGATGTTGCTTTTGGTCTGTTTCCTTTTCCTTAATTTCAGTCTAAATCTTCCTGCTAAAGGATTGTGGTCACTGTTGCAGTCCGCGTCTGGTAGTGTTTTTGCTGACAGTAAACATTTCTAAATCTTTTATTAATCAAAATGGTATCATGATGGGATAATAAAAGATTTAGAAACATCTCATCATGATATCATTAAGATTTAGGGGATTAAGTCCACGATAACCCAATCAGTACTTCGTTACACTAATCACCCAGCAACTTGGTCTGGTTATTGGACAGTTTAGATTTTTGACTGTTGTTTGATGTGACTGTTGTTTGAGGTGACTGTTGTTTGATGTGAGTGTTGTTTGATGTGAGTGTTGTTTGATGTGAGTGTTGTTTGATGTGACTGAATGTTGTTTGATGTGACTGTTGTTTGAGGTGACTGTTGTTTGATGTGAGTGTTGTTTGATGTGAGTGTTGTTTGATGTGAGTGTTGTTTGATGTGACTGAATGTTGTTTGATGTGACTGTTGTTTGATATGACTGTTGTTTGATGTGACTGTTGTTTGATAAGATTGTTGTTTGATGTGTCTGTTGTTTGATGTGAGTGTTGTTTGACGTGAGTGTTGTTTGATGTGAGTGTAGTTTGATGTGACTGAATGTTGTTTGATGTGAGTGTTGTTTGATGTGACTGTTGTTTGATATGACTGTTGTTTGATGTGAATGTTGTTTGATGTAACTGTTGTTTGATGTGAGTGTTGTTTGATGTGACTGAATGTTGTTTGATGTGAGTGTTGATTGACGTGACTGTTGTTTGATGTGACTGTTGTTTGACGTGACTGTTGTTTGATGTGACTGTTGTTTGACGTGACTTTGTTTGATGTGACTGAATGTTGTTTGATGTGAGTGTTGTTTGATATGACTGTTGTTTGATGTGACTGTTGTTTGATGTGACTGATGTTTGATGTGACTGTTGTTTGATGTGACTGTTATTTGATATGACTGTTGTTTGATATGACTGTTTTGATGTGACTGTTGTTTGATGTGACAGTTGTTTGATGTGACTGATGTGACTGTTGTTTGATGTGACTGTTGTTTGATGTGACTGTTGTTTGATGTGAGTGTTGTTTGATATGACTGTTGTTTGATGTGAGTGTTGTTTTATGTGACTGTTGTTTGATGTGACTGTTGTTTGATGTGACTGTTGTTTGATGTGAGTGTTGTTTGATGTGACTGTTGTTTGATGTGAGTGTTGTTTGATGTGACTGTTGTTTGATGTGTCTGCTTGTTGTTTGATGTGACTGTTGTTTGATGTGTCTGAATGTTGTTTGATGTGACTGTTGTTTGATATGACTGAATGTTGTTTGATGTGAGTGTTGTTTGATGTGACTGTTGCTTGATGTGCCTGTTGTTTGATGTGACTGTTGTTTGATGTGACTGAATGTTCTTTGATGTGACTGAATATTGTTTGATGTGAGTGTTGTTTGATGTGAGTGTTGTTTGATGTGAGTGTTGTTTGATGTGAGTGTTGTTTGATGTGAGTGTTGTTTGATGTGAGTGTTGTTTGATGTGAGCGTTGTTTGACGTGAGTGCTGTTTGATGTGAGTGTAATTTGATGTGACTGAATGTTGTTTGATGTGACTGTTGTTTGATAGGACTGTTGTTTGATGTGTCTGTTGTTTGATGTGAGTGTAGTTTGATGTGACTATTGTTTGATATGACTGTTGTTTGATGTGTCTGTTGTTTGATTGTGAGTGTTGTTTTATGTGACTGTTGTTTGATGTGACTGTTGTTTGATGTGACTGTTGTTTGATGTGACTGTTGTTTGATGTGACTGTTGTTTGATGTGAATGTTGTTTGATGTGAATGTTGTTTGATGTAACTGTTGTTTGATGTGAGTGTTGTTTGATGTGACTGAATGTTGTTTGATGTGAGTGTTGATTGACGTGACTGTTGTTTGATGTGACTGTTGTTTGACGTGACTGTTGTTTGATGTGACTGTTGTTTGACGTGACTTTGTTTGATGTGACTGAATGTTGTTTGATGTGAGTGTTGTTTGATATGACTGTTGTTTGATGTGAGTGTTGTTTTATGTGACTGTTGTTTGATGTGACTGTTGTTTGATGTGACTGTTGTTTGATGTGAGTGTTGTTTGATGTGACTGTTGTTTGATGTGAGTGTTGTTTGATGTGACTGTTGTTTGATGTGTCTGCTTGTTGTTTGATGTGACTGTTGTTTGATGTGTCTGAATGTTGTTTGATGTGACTGTTGTTTGATATGACTGAATGTTGTTTGATGTGAGTGTTGTTTGATGTGACTGTTGCTTGATGTGCCTGTTGTTTGATGTGACTGTTGTTTGATGTGACTGAATGTTCTTTGATGTGACTGAATATTGTTTGATGTGAGTGTTGTTTGATGTGAGTGTTGTTTGATGTGAGTGTTGTTTGATGTGAGTGTTGTTTGATGTGAGTGTTGTTTGATGTGAGTGTTGTTTGATGTGAGCGTTGTTTGACGTGAGTGCTGTTTGATGTGAGTGTAATTTGATGTGACTGAATGTTGTTTGATGTGACTGTTGTTTGATAGGACTGTTGTTTGATGTGTCTGTTGTTTGATGTGAGTGTAGTTTGATGTGACTATTGTTTGATATGACTGTTGTTTGATGTGTCTGTTGTTTGATGTGAGTGTTGTTTGATGTGAGTGTTGTTTGATGTGAGTGTTGTTTGATGTGAGCGTTGTTTGACGTGAGTGCTGTTTGATGTGAGTGTAATTTGATGTGACTGAATGTTGTTTGATTGACTGTTGTTTGATAGGACTGTTGTTTGATGTGTCTGTTGTTTGATGTGAGTGTTGTTTGATGTGACTATTGTTTGATATGACTGTTGTTTGATGTGTCTGTTGTTTGATGTGACTGTTGTTTGATGTGTCTGTTGTTTGATGTGAGTGTTGTTTGATGTGACTGTTGTTTGATGCGACTGTTGTTTGATGTGTCTGTTGTTTGATGTGACTGTTGTTTGATGTGACTGTTGTTTGATGTGTCTGTTGTTTGATGTGACTGTTGTCTGATGTGTCTGTTGTTTGATGTGTCTGTTGTTTGATGTGTCTGTTGTTTGATGTGAGTGTTGTTTGATGTGACTGTTGTTTGATATGACTGTTGTTTGATGTGAGTGTTGTTTGATGTGTCTATTGTTTGATGTGTCTGTTGTTTGATGTGAGTGTTGTTTGATGTGACTGTTGTTTGATATGACTGTTGTTTGATGTGAGTGTTGTTTGATGTGTCTATTGTTTGATGTGTCTGTTGTTTGATGTGAGTGTTGTTTGATGTGACTGTTGTTTGATGTGACTGTTGTTTGATGTGTCTGTTGTTTGATGTGACTGTTGTTTGATGTGTCTGTTGTTTGATGTGAGTGTTGTTTAATGTGAGTGTTGTTTGATGTGAGTGTTGTTTGATGTGACTGAATGTTGTTTGATGTGAGTGTTGTTTGATGTGAGTGTTGTTTGGTGTGATTGTTGTTTGATAGGACTGTTGTTTGATGTGTCTGTTGTTTGATGTGAGTGTTGTTTGATGTGTCTGTTGTTTGATGTGTCTGTTGTTTGATGTGACTGTTGTTTGATGTGAATGTTGTTTGAAGTTACTGTTGATTTATGTAACTGAATGTTGTTTGATGTGAGTGTTGTTTGATGTGACTGAATGTTGTTTGATGTGAGTGTTGTTTGACGTGACTGTTGTCTGATGTGACTGTTGTTTGACGTGACTGTTGTTTGATGTGACTGAATGTTGTTTGATGTGAGTGTTGTTTGATGTGACTGAATGTTGTTTGATGTGAGTGTTGTTTGATATGACTGTTGCTTGATGTGCCTGTTGTTTGATGTGACTGTTGTTTGATGTGACTGAATGTTCTTTGATGTGACTGAATATTGTTTGATGTGAGTGTTGTTTGATGTGAGTGTTGTTTGATGTGAGTGTTGTTTGATGTGAGTGTTGTTTGATGTGAGTGTTGTTTGATGTGAGCGTTGTTTGACGTGAGTGCTGTTTGATGTGAGTGTAATTTGATGTGACTGAATGTTGTTTGATGTGACTGTTGTTTGATAGGACTGTTGTTTGATGTGTCTGTTGTTTGATGTGAGTGTAGTTTGATGTGACTATTCTTTGATATGACTGTTGTTTGATGTGTCTGTTGTTTGATGTGAGTGTTGTTTGATGTGAGTGTTGTTTGATGTGAGTGTTGTTTGATGTGAGCGTTGTTTGACGTGAGTGCTGTTTGATGTGAGTGTAATTTGATGTGACTGAATGTTGTTTGATGTGACTGTTGTTTGATAGGACTGTTGTTTGATGTGTCTGTTGTTTGATGTGAGTGTTGTTTGATGTGACTATTGTTTGATATGACTGTTGTTTGATGTGTCTGTTGTTTGATGTGACTGTTGTTTGATGTGTCTGTTGTTTGATGTGAGTGTTGTTTGATGTGACTGTTGTTTGATGCGACTGTTGTTTGATGTGTCTGTTGTTTGATGTGACTGTTGTTTGATGTGAGTGTTGTTTGATGTGACTGTTGTTTGATGCGACTGTTGTTTGATGTGTCTGTTGTTTGATGTGACTGTTGTCTGATGTGTCTGTTGTTTGATGTGTCTGTTGTTTGATGTGTCTGTTGTTTGATGTGAGTGTTGTTTGATGTGACTGTTGTTTGATATGACTGTTGTTTGATGTGAGTGTTGTTTGATGTGAGTGTTGTTTGGTGTGACTGTTGTTTGATAGGACTGTTGTTTGATGTGTCTGTTGTTTGATGTGAGTGTTGTTTGATGTGTCTGTTGTTTGATGTGTCTGTTGTTTGATGTGACTTTTGTTTGATGTGAATGTTGTTTGAAGTTACTGTTGATTTATGTGACTGAATGTTGTTTGATGTGAGTGTTGTTTGATGTGACTGAATGTTGTTTGATGTGAGTGTTGTTTGACGTGACTGTTGTCTGATGTGACTGTTGTTTGACGTGACTGTTGTTTGATGTGACTGTTGTTTGACGTGACTGTTGCTTGATGTGACTGAATGTTGTTTGATGTGAGTGTTGTTTGATATGATTGTTGTTTGATATGACTGTTGTTTGATGTGACTGTTGTTTGATGTGACTGTTGTTTGATGTGAGTGTTGTTTGATGTGAGTGTTGTTTGATGTGAGTGTTGTTTGATGTGAGTGTTGTTTGATGTGAGTGTTGTTTGATGTGAGTGTTGTTTGATGTGAGTGTAGTTTGATGTGACTGTTGTTTGATGTGACTGTTGTTTGATGTGACTGTTGTTTGATATGACTGACTGTTGTTTGATATGACTGACTGACTGTTTTTGATATGACTGACTGACTGTTGTTTGATATGACTGACTGACTGTTGTTTGATATGACTGACTGACTGTTGTTTGATATGACTGACTGACTGTTGTTTGATATGACTGACTGACTGTTGTTTGACTGTTGTTTGATATGATTGACTGACTGTTGTTTGATATGACTGACTGATTGTTGTTTGATATGACTGTTGTTTGATATGACTGACTGACTGTTGTTTGATATGATTGACTGCCTGTTGTTTGATATGACTGTTGTTTGATATGACTGTTGTTTGATATGACTGACTGACTGTTGTTTGATATGATTGACTGACTGTTGTTTGATATGATTGACTGACTGTTGTTTGATATGACTGACTGACTGTTGTTTGATATGACTGTTGTTTGATATGACTGACTGACTGTTGTTTGATATGATTGACTGCCTGTTGTTTGATATGATTGACTGACTGTTGTTTGATATGACTGTTGTTTGATATGACTTGTTTGATGTGACTGTTGTTTGATATGACTGACTGACTGTTGTTTGATATGATTGACTGACTGTTGTTTGATATGACTGACTGACTGTTATTTGATATGACTGACTGACTGTTGTTTGATATGACTGTTGTTTGATATGATTGACTGACTGTTGTTTGATATGATTGACTGACTGTTGTTTGATATGACTGACTGCCTGTTGTTTGATATGACTGTTGTTTGATATGACTTGTTTGATGTGACTGTTGTTTGATATGACTGACTGACTGTTGTTTGATATGATTGACTGACTGTTGTTTGATATGATTGACTGACTGTTGTTTGATATGACTTGTTTGATGTGACTGTTGTTTGATATGATTGACTGACTGTTGTTTGATATGACTGACTGACTGTTGTTTGATATGATTAACTGACTGTTGTTTGATATGACTTGTTTGATGTGACTGTTGTTTGATATGATTGACTGACTGTTGTTTGATATGACTGACTGACTGTTGTTTGATATGACTTGTTTGATGTGACTGTTGTTTGATATGACTGTTGTTTGATATGACTGTTGTTTGATATGACTGTTGTTTGATATGACTGTTGTTTGATGTGACTGTTGTTTGATATGACTGACTGACTGTTGTTTGATATGATTGACTGACTGTTGTTTGATATGACTGACTGACTGTTGTTTGATATGACTTGTTTGATGTGACTGTTGTTTGATATGACTGTTGTTTGATATGACTGTTGTTTGATATGACTGTTGTTTGATATGACTGTTGTTTGATGTGACTGTTGTTTGATATGATTGACTGACTGTTGTTTGATATGACTTGTTTGATGTGACTGTTGTTTGATATGATTGACTGACTGTTGTTTGATATGACTGACTGACTGTTGTTTGATATGACTTGTTTGATGTGACTGTTGTTTGATATGACTGTTGTTTGATATGACTGTTGTTTGATATGACTGTTGTTTGATGTGACTATTGCAGAACTGAACACAGTGGGGGCGATCCGGCCACTGTTATCCTGCAGGTGAACATGAAGTGAAGTACACTTACCATGGCATTGCCAGCTGGCACTGGATCAGTGGGGACCACTGCAACTTCAAGATTTCTGTGACAGGTTTGTGTGATGATGATGATGATGAAGAAGAAGAAGAAGATGATGATGATGATGATGATGATGGTGGTGGTGGTGGTGATGGTGGTGAAGATGATGATGAAGAAGGTGATGATGATGATGATAACAATAACAATATTGATAATGATGATGATGATGATGACGACGACGACTATGGTGATGATTACGTTGTTGATGATAATGATTACAAAGAAGAAGAAGAAGAAGAAGAAGAAGAACAACAACAACAACAAAAACAACAACAACATGATGATAACAATAACAATCATGATGATAACAAGAAGAGTGTTAGCAACATTGATAATTATAATGAAAATTATGATAGTGATAGCAGAAGTAATGATAATAATGATACTACTACTATTATTAGTGCTCTAGTAATGATACCATTACTTATGATGATGATAATAATAATGATGAGTATTTGAACAGGGTCTCATCTCAGAAAAGCCCTAAGCGCTTCGCAAAATATGATAGACAAAGACAGAAACAGGTAAAGGAAATATATCACAGCCCCTACCGCTATGACGAAATAGATAAATTATTATGATGTAATGTCAAAGAAGCAATAAAACAGATTCAGTGACACATCAAATTCATATATTTATAAAACAACCATACATACATACACATACACACAAAAGCACACACACACACATACTCACGAACACACACACGCACAAACTCACAAACACACACAAACACACACACACACACACACACACACACACACACACACACACACACACACACACACACACACACACACACACACATAGAAAAGCACATACACATTCACGAACACACACACGCACACACTCACAAACACACACACACACACACACGCACACACACACGCACACACTCACAAACACACACACACACAAACACACACACAAGCACACACACACTCACAAACACACACACACACTCACAAACACACACACACAGACATAGAAAAGCACACACACACACACACACGCACACACACACACACACACACACTCACAAACACGATAGGCGTCCTTCAGTCTCGGAAGACTATGGAGTTGCGCTCTTGGTGTTTATTCTGGTGCAGCGTCGGGTGTGGCTGGCCAGTCCGACGCGGGAATGACAGTCCCTGTGG
>JAPXFY010000728.1:37500-40000 GCA_030674185.1 Monoplex corrugatus | reverse complement strand
GATAAACATTCACCAGTAATCACATAATATGTGCTATTTTTCGTATCATATGTTGTCTCATACAATTTTTCTGTACATGTAATCATCAAAACCATGCCAGAGTTCAACCTTCTCAGAAATAATACAGATGAAATGTGGACATAATACATATTATATTTCGAAGCAGAAGTGCAATAAATGTGTGTTGGGGTGTGTGTGTGTGTGTGTGTGTGTGTGTGTGTGTGTGTGTGTGTGTGTGTGTGTGTGTGTGTGTGTGTGTGTGTGTGTGTGTGTGTGTGAGCGCGCTCGTGTGCCTGCGTGTGCATGTGAGCGTGTGTGTGCATGTATCAGCTCGTGTGTGTTGACACAAGGCAAACAGTTGTCAGGAACCAGACCTTTGTTTCACCTTCACACAAACCAGAGGTGAGTGTTTGCTTCCATCACAACTTGCCCTCCTTTCAAAGACACTTTGACCAGAAAAAAGAGCAATGTCCGCGGGCGGTATGGCCATATCGTGGCTGACACCATGTTCTGGATTCAAAAGACCTTTCAGAGATCAGAGAAAAACAGCAGTGGGATGTTTGTTCTGTTTGAGAATCGATCGTGATCTGTGTGTGTCTGTGTGTCTGTGTGTCTGTGTGTCAATACATCAAGTAGATTTGAGCAATGGCAGACATGGAAAGTTGACCAAACATCATTGTATTGTGTGCCAATGAAAAACAAACACATGATCGATCAATAAATCAACCAGTCAAATAATCAATGATACAAATCAATCGAATATTCAATCAATCAGCCCGTCCTTTATGAATGACTTTCTGTCTCTTTCTGTGTCTGCCTCTCTGTCTGTCTGTCTGTCTGCCTGCCTGCCTGTCTGTCTGTCTGTCTGTTTGTATGCCTCTCTGTCTATGTCTGTCTGTGTCTCATAATGCTCACTTGTATGTTTTTATACATTTCTAACAATGAAAGGTAAACTGGACATAAACTTGTTTGATCCTCAATATCTGTAGTGTATTCTGCTTTGATCAATAGACTTCCACTTTTACATGTCCCTGGTCATTCGTTTACATTGACCATTCTTATGGCAGTAACGATCGGGATGATCTTCCATCACTTCATGTTTTTCTTATCTTGCGGCCATCAGATATTTTGAAGATGCTGTTAATTTTGCCTTGTGAAGGAAGACATTTCTCTGTTAATTATAGTGTGATTGAAAACGGTAATGATCAGAACTGTAGTGGCTTAAAACACCGTCATTTAATAATATTTTAACCCAACAGCTTAAATTCAGTTTGACATTTAAGTCAAATAAAAACATCAAAGTTGAAGAAAGTTGGCATATTTGTTTATTATTTGTGCATTCATGTATGCCTCTATTTCGAGAAAAAAATTAAATCCATATCACAATGTACGATTTCATGAGTGTCACCTTTTAGTCCATATCTCGTATTCTTCACTTCTACATAAATCTATTCAGGATTTTCACTGGTTTCGTGTTCATTCTGGAATCACTAGTATCAACCCCCATCACAATGCAACATCGTTAAAACTAACAAGATGTATTTTGTTCTATTCTGAGTCTGTCTGGAATCATAGACTGCCATGATCTCAGATGACTTATGGACCATCCCGGTCACGCCGACATTGGGAATAAAAAACTCCAGGAGGGAAGATTAGCCTTGCTCACAGTAAATCTCACTCACAAATAGATAACAGTGTTATCATGAAAACATATTTTACAAGGAGAAAAATATTGAAAGCATATTGAACAACCATGCACAAATCTTGCTTCTTTCAAATGTTTTCCTTACTCTGTCTGGCATTTCATCATATGTTTGTCTTTACATTTTTTTAATATGACAGCAGGCGCTATGGTTCCACTCCCCGCACCACCACCACCCCCCTCCAGAATGTCTTTTCACCAGAACACAAACCATTACTGTGGGCGCCAGCAGAAGGTCTTTGACAAAAGAACAAGTTGTGATGAAAGCAAACATTCACCTGTGTCTCTGTGAAATTAAGGGCTGGTTCCTGCAAACTGTTTTCGTTGTATCAACACGCGCACACACACACACACACACACACACACACACACACACACACACACACACACACACACACACAGACACACATATGCACACATACACACGCACACACACACACACACACACACACACACACTCTCACACACACACTCACACACACACACACACATACATAAACACATACATATACATGCACATACATACATGTATACACATACACACACACACACACATATGCACACATACACACACGCACATACATATACACATACTCATGCATGCACATACACATGTACACACACACACATACACACACACGCATGCACACATGGGTATGTGTGTGTGCATGTGTGTGCGTGTGTGTGTGTGTGTGTGTGTATGTGTGTGTGTGTGTGTGTGTGTGTGTGTGTGTGTGTGTGTGTGTGTGTGTGTGTGTGTGTGTGTGCGAGGGCAATCGTTTATGTATATACGTGTAT
>JAPXFY010000728.1:22500-32500 GCA_030674185.1 Monoplex corrugatus | reverse complement strand
GTACGATCAAAGATGTTAATTAACATCAGAAAGAGAGTCCTTGAATGTTGTATAGAACCAATACTGTTGTACGAATGCGAGGCGTGGACAGTCAGCAAGCAAAGCCAGAGCAAGATCGAGGCAGCCGAGATGTGGTTTCTCAGAAGAATGTTGAGAGTTCCATGGACAGCAAAGAAAACAAACGAGACAGTCTTGATGGAGGCAGACACAAGTAGATCATTCATAAGGAAGATTAGGAAAAGACAGGCAACATTTATCGGCCATTTTATGAGGAAGATTTGGAGCACCTGGTCACAACGGGAAAGCTAGAGGGAAAGAGAGCACCAGGTAGACCCAGGGAGAGAATGCTGGACGGACTTGCAGAGTGGCTGGGGACGAGGAGGGTGGGGGAGATGCTGGGGGCAACGAGATAGAGATGGTTAGAAGTCCATGGTCGCCAACGCCATGCGACAGGGCACCTGAAGATGATGATGATGACGATCAAAGAGAATAAACGGTGACTGTTAGCAAGTTTGGATGAAAAGCAAGTGGAATTGTCAGAATGCAATGGGTCCCTCTTGAACAAACTCCAGTCCCAAATTCCCTCACCCCATCTACCTGATTTAAAACGTAGACAGTCAACAAGCAAAGTCAGAACAAGATCGAGGCAGCTGAAATGTGCTTTCTAAGAAGAATGGTAATTGTCCCATGGACAGCAAAGAAAACAAACGAGACAGCCCTGTAAGAGGCAAACACAAACAGAACTTTTTGAAAGAAGATTAGGAAAAGACAAGTAACATTTACAGGACACTTTTTATGAGTCAATGAAATGTGAGCACCTAATCACAACAGGAAAGACGGATGGAAAAAGAGCTCTAGGTAGACCCAGGGAGGAACTGCTGGACGAATCTGCAGAGTAGATGAAGACAGAGAGGGTGGGAGATGTACTCGCAGTGAGAAAAAGTAGATTCGTATGGAGGACCATGATCGCCAACGCTATCCGGCAGGACACATGATATGATATGATTGTCTACCTAATGATGGAATAAAGGGTTTAGTCTTCACCTACGCCAGTCTCAACGACCTTGGACTGGGGCCATATACTGTGTCTGTAAAGGCCGCGTTCACATATATAGGGGACCTCTGTCATACGCGTGGCTACGTGACCTATACTCAGTCATATTTCCTGGGAACCTTGGTCTACTAAAACCTGTGAAGGTCATGTGACCTATACTCATTCACATAATCTAAGGGCACGTGCTCTACAGGAAATGTCACGTAAGGTCAAAGGGCAAGTGGGATGAAAGGCGAGTTTCCGGCATAGCGCGTGTGTACAGTTGGAACTTGTGAGCATTGGTCAGGACACTGTACACATTAATCTTTGTGCTACAGGTCTGGTACATGGTGATCACGATTAACCCCGACATTCTCCTGACTTCCCACATGGCCTCGCTCCCTCCCCTTCACACACACACACACACACACACACACACACACACACAACACACACACACACACATACACATACGCGCACACACACACACACACACACACACACACTCACAGAGAGAGAGAAAGAGAGAGAGAGAGAGAGTATCAAATACATGTACGCATGTACACAGATCTATCTATTTCAACTATTTAGGCATCCATGTATCCACGTATCAATCTATGTGTCTATCTGTATACAAACATACATACATACATACGTACATACATACATACATACATACATACATACATACGTACATACATACATACGTACATACATACATCGTACATACATACATACATACATACATACATACATACATACATACATACATACATACGTATATACATACATACATACATACATACAGAGACTCAAAGGGAGAGAGAGAGAGAGAGAGAGAGAGAGAGAGAGAGAGAGAGAGAGAGAGAGAGAGAGACAAAGAGAGAGGCAGACAGACAGACAGATAGACAGACAGACAGACAGAGGCAGAGAAAAAGAGATAGAACGAAAACTGACATTGGCACTCTCATTTCTAAAATTGGAAGTTATTGCCTAAATATTCATTTGTTTCAAATTTGAGATAGTTCGATAATCTCTTCTTTTTCCCCTCAGTTGTAATTTCCTCAATACAACATTACATCACATCACAGTAAAAGAAAGTGAGTCCTTGAATGTTCTATAGAACCAATACTGTTGTACGGATGTGAGGCGTGGACAGTCAGCAAGGAAAGCCAGAGCAAGATTGAGGCAGCCGAGATGTGGTTTCTCAAACAGCATGGACAGCAAAAAAAAACAAACGAGACAGTCTTGATAGAGGCAGACACAAGTACATCACTCATAAGGAAGATTAGGAAAAGACAGGCAACATTTATAGGCCATTTTATGAGGAAGGGGGATTTGGAGCACCTGGTCACAACGGGAATGCTGGAGGGAAAGAGAGCACCAGGTAGACCCAGGGAGAGAATGCTGGACGGACTTGCAGAGTGGCTGGGGATGAGGAGGGTGGATGAGATGCTGGGGGCAACGAGAGATAGAGATGGTTGGAAGTCCATGGTCGCCAACGCCATGCGGCAGGGCACCTGATGGTGATGAAAAGAATAAAAAGAAGATGGCGAAGAAGAACAAAATCGTGGAATGGAAAACAAACTAAAACGAAAACCTCACACACACACACACAACACACACACACAACACGCACACACACACACACACACACACACACACACACACACACACACACACACACACACATACATACACACACCACACAAACACACACAAACACACACACATACACACACACACACACACACACACACACACACACACACACACACACACACACACACACAAGGCCAATTCAACCATGTTGAACTATTACTTCATTATATCACAGGAGGGTACACACAGAAGAGGTCCCATACTTTGATTCGTGCTATCTGTTTTAGAGCTTCACAGCAGGTAGAAATATTGTGGATGAAACATGCAGGAAATGGACAGCGGGAACATGACATGAAGTGCAGAAAGCAAACATGTGTGAAAAGGACCAATGTGAACATGGGGAACTTAACGTTATGATAGCTGCTCAGAAGAGATATGATTTTTTTTCGTCTGATCTCAAGAGAGAGAGAGAGAGAGAGAGAGAGAGTGAGAGAAAGAGAGAGAGAGGGGGGGCGGAATAGAGAAAGAGAGAGAGAGAGACAGGGGGAGGGAGGGAGGGAGAGAGAGGAGAGAGAAAGAGAGGGAGATAGAGACAGAGAGAGAGTGAGAGAAAGAGAGGGGGCGGAATAGAGAAAGAGAGAGAGGGAGAGGGAGAGAGGGACAGAGAGAGAGGAGAGAGAAAGAGAGGGAGATAGAGACACAAAGAGAGTGTGTGAGAGAAAGAGAGAGAGAGGGGGCGGAATAGAGAAATAGAGAAAGAGAGAGAGGGAGGAAGGGAGGGAGAGAGAGGAGAGAGAAAAAGAGGGAGATAGAGACACAGAGAGAGTATGTGAGAGAAAGAGAGAGAGGGGGCGGAATAGAGAAAGAGAGAGAGAGAGAGGGATGGAGGAAGGGGAGAGAGAGAGAGGAGAGAGAAAGAGAGGGAGATAGAGACAGAGAGAGAGAGAGGAGAGAGACAGAGTGGCAGAGAGAGAGAGGGGGGATGAGAGAACTTGTGTGTGATAGAGAGAGAGAGAGGGAGAGAGAGAGAGAAAGAAAGACAGAGAGAGAGAGGGAGGGAGAGAGATGAGAAAGAGAGGGAGATAGAGACAGAGACAGAGAGAGGAGAGAGACAGAGTGGCAGAGAGAGAGAGGGGGGGATGAGAGAACGTGTGTGTAAGAGAGAGATAGAGAGAGAGAAAGAGAGAGAGAGACAGAGAGAGAGTGTGTGTGTGCGCGAGTGCACGCGTGGGGGGAGGGGGGCGGTATGTGTACGTATAGGAGGGAAGTATTGGTAATGCAGCGATGCTAACGAGTATGAGTGGTGGAAAGATTTTCGGGAAACAACGGTGACAGACAATGCACACTCGAGGTGAGGATGACATACGAAGAAATGGATAGACCAGACACCAACAATATGACATTGGCATCAACAGGTTGCGAATTAGGCGTTTTGCTCAAGAAGAATTCATTACACTCAAACGATTCTACACAGATCTGACAGCAACGGTATGACAGACACCTTGAGCCTGCGCACATTTCCTTTGGCAAAGCCTTGACATGAACAGCGTGCTGGTGAAGAGGGACTTACTGGAAACTAAAGCTGACGCCATCGAAACCATGGATGTAACTTTAACCCTTTAACTCTCTCTGCCATGACGACAAAGCAGAAACCTAACCCTTTGACTCCTTCACCTTATCTGCCATGACGACAAAGCAGAAACCTAACCCTTTGACTCCTTCACCTTATCTGCCATGACGACAAAACAGAAATTTAACCCTTTGACTCCTTCACCTTATCTGCCATGACGACAAAACAGAAACTTAACCCTTTGACTCCTTCACCTTATCTGCCATGATGACAAAACAGAAACCTAACCCTTTGACTCCTTCACCTTATCTGCCATGACGACAAAACAGAAACTTAACCCTTTGACTCCTTCACCTTATCTGCCATGATGACAAAACAGAAACCTAACCCTTTGACTCCTTCACCTTATCTGCCATGATGACAAAGCAGAAACCTAACCCTTTGACTCCTTCACCTTATCTGCCATGACGACAAAACAGAAACCTAACCCTTTGACTCCTTCACCTTATCTGCCATGATGACAAAACAGAAACCTAACCCTTTGACTCCTTCACCTTATCTGTCATGACGACAAAACAGAAACCTAACCCTTTGACTCCTTCACCTTATCTGCCATGACGACAAAGCAGAAACCTAACCCTTTGACTCCTTCACCTTATCTGCCATGACGACAAAACAGAAACTTAACCCTTTGACTCCTTCACCTTATCTGCCATGACGACAAAGCAGAAACCTAACCCTTTGACTCCTTCACCTTATCTGCCATGACGACAAAACAGAAATTTAACCCTTTGACTCCTTCACCTTATCTGCCATGACGACAAAACAGAAACTTAACCCTTTGACTCCCTCATCTTATCTGCCATGACGACAAAACAGAAACCTAACCCTTTCACTCTCTCACCCTATCCACCAGCTTCCTGTAAGAAGCTGGTGGATACTGTGAGGGAGTGAAAGGATTAATGCAAGAAGCTGGTGGATAGGGTGAGGGAGTGAAGTGTTCTTTTTTTTTTCAGCTGGCAGATAGGGTGCAGGAGTGAAAGGGTTAAGATGGGCAACGAGCTGATTCGGTGTTTAACCCTTTGACTCCTACACCCTGTCTTCCAGCATCCTGTATTGCCAACCATGCTAGCAAAGCAAAAACTTAACCCTTTGACTCTCACACCCTTTCCTCCGGATCCCGCATTGTCAACCATGCTAGCAAAGCAAAAACTTAACCCTTTGACTTCCGCACCCTGTTCTCCAGCATCCTGCATTGCCAACTATTCTAGCAAAGCAAAAACTTAACCATTTGGGAGTCAAAGCGTTAAGGTTTTGCAGTTGGTGGACAGAACGCGGAAGTCAAAGGGTTAATGCCGCTGGCTGGGTCTGAAGTCAAGATATCAGATCTCGAGCCCATGGCTATATCAACAGAACCATCCAGCTCGCATGAAGAACCATAACTCCCCGAGAGCTGAACTTAACCACTTCTGCGTCATGATGATGGTGCTCTGAACGAACAGCCCACTGAAACGCTCATCAACACAGGAGGGGAGAGTACGACGACAGATGGAAACACAGGGGGGTCATAGGTTATGATATGTGACCTCCCACCACGAAATCAGTCTTAACTCGCAGTCAGTCGAACAGCACTAGGAGCTGAATAGGTGACTGAAGGTCTATCTGGGGTGTTTTGACTTTTCTCAAAATTGATTTCTGTACACTATAATCTATCCCCCACAGAAATGTTTTTCTTGAAAAGATATTATTAATCAATTTAAAATGGTATTTTAATGCACTGATTGCAGCAGAAAGAATGCAATTTCCTACCAAAAGTACCTCTTTTTGTCTCCTATTATGAACTGTAACCTGTACAGTACCCGCACATGTAATACACTGATGGAAAGCTCTTTGATGCATCTTTCATATAATGACAGCGAAAATTAGAAACAAACTGGGTCAAAGCCATCAAATAAAGAAATTTAAGAAAAATGTGTAGGAGAGCACACAAAAACTTTTAGAGGCCGTTTTCTTATAATGGCTGTCATACAACTTAATGACTTTAAACATACATAACTTCTACATTTTTTTGAGTACAAGCTTTATTCAAGTACCAAAATAATCAGCAGAATGTACTCTTTCCAGTGATATGTATATCTCAAAATACCCAAAAGGCTAGTTAAGACTGATTTCGTGATGGGAGGTCACATATGCACATCATCAAACACCCCTCAACACAGGAGAGGGGGGGGGGGGCGAGAATGAAATGAGATGGGGGGTGGGGTGAGGGCGGATACACAGAAGGTCAACATTATGACATACACATCATCAAACACTCATCAACACGATGACGTACCGGAACGTCCTGGATGTAACATCAGCACCAGTACCAGCAGAGCGTGACACAGCTGTTTCACAACAGTCGGCCCGTGACAGTTTTTCTCCAGGCATTCCTGTAGTTAGTTGTCTACACCCTGGAGGTGTGTGTACGTGTGAGTCAGGCTCAGAGTCAATCGCTCCGAATTGTCTTAAAAACCATCAAGGGAATCATATGCACTACAGAAAAAAAGAAAGAAAGACAGAAAAAGAAATAGAGAAAGAAAAAGGAAATAGAGAAAGAAAGAAAGAAAAAGAGAGAGAAAGACAGAAAGAAACGAAAGAAAGAAAAAAAGTTAGAAAGAGAGAAAGACAGAAAGAAACTAAAGAAAGAAAAAAAGACAGAAAGACAGAAAGACAGAAAGAAACGAAAGAAAATAAAGAAAATAAAGAAAGAAAAAAGACAGAAAGACAGAAAGACAGAAAGAAACGAAAGAAAGAAAAAAAGACAGAAAGACAAAGACAGAAAGAAAGGAAAAAAGACAAAAAGACAGAAAGACAAAAAGACAGAAAGAAACGAAAGAAAGAAAAAAGACAGAAAGACAGAAAGAAACGAAAGAAAGAAAAAAGACAAAAAGACAGAAAGACAGAAAGACAGAAAGAAACGAAAGAAAGAAAAAAGACAGAAAGACACAGACAGAAAGAAACGAAAGAAAGAAAAAAGACAGAAAGACACAGACAGAAAGAAACGAAAGAAAGAAAAAAGACAAAAAGACAGAAAGACAAAAAGACAAAGACAGAAAGAAACGAAAGAAAGAAAAAAGACAAAAAGACAGAAAGACAAAGACAGAAAGAAACGAAAGAAAGAAAAAAGACAGAAAGACAGAAAGACAAAGACAGAAAGAAACGAAAGAAAGAAAAAAGACAGAAAGACAGAAAGACAAAGACAGAAAGAAACGAAAGAAAGAAAAAAAAGACAGAAAGACACAAACAGAAAGAAACGAAAGAAAGAAAAAAGACAGAAAGACAGAAAGACAGACAGAAAGAAACGAAAGAAAGAAAAAAAGACAGAAAGACACAGACAGAAAGAAACGAAAGAAAGAAAAAAGACAGAAAGACAGAAAGAAATGAAAGAAAGAAAAAAAGACAGAAAGACAGAAAGACAAAGACAGAAAGAGAGAAAGACAAAGACAAAAAGACAAAAAGACAGAAAGAAACGAAAGAAAGAAAAAAGACAGAAAGACAGAAAGAAACGAAAGAAAGAAAAAAAGAAAAAAGACAGAAAGAAAAAAAGACAGAAAGACAGAAAGAAACGAAAGAAAGAAAAAAGACAAAAAGACAGAAAGACAGAAAGAAACGAAAGAAAGAAAAAAGACAGAAAGACAGAAAGACAAAGACAGAAAGAAGCGATAGAAAGAAAAAAAGGCAGAAAGAGAGGCAGACAAACAGACAGACAGACAGACAGAGACAAACAAACAGAAAGAAAAAAGACAGAAAGAGAGAAAGACAAAGAAATGACCCGTTCATTTGCAGGTTGGGTGACGTTGGGTAGGCTGATTTATGAGCTGTGTGTGTGTGTGTGTGTGTGTGTGTGTGTGTGTGTGTGTGCGTGTGTGTGTGTGTGTGTGCGCGCGTGAGGAGGGTGAGCGGTGTGGGGGAGGGAGAGAGAGAGACAGAGACAAAAAGATAAATAGAGAGAGACAGTCATACAGACAGACATAAACAGAGAGAGAGAGGGAGAGAGACAGAGACACAGAGACACAGAGACAGAGACACAGAGAGAGAGCAAAACGTGTTACCAAAATATTCTCAGGTGTTTCTGAATGGATCCTTTACCAGTTCTGTTGCTAAGTGTGTAGAACGTTAAGGAGTCGTAAATGTTTTAGATTGGAGGACAAGGTCAAGGTTACATGGACCAAAGAAATGCCGAAAACCAGCACTTTTTGATGAAGATGTGTAAACAGCACTTCCTTGAGAACTACAGACATAATTCAAAATCTGTACTGTGGCAGTTTATCATTATTTTCGCTCCGTGTCAAACTTTATTTCTAATGAAGTTTTTTGTTGTTGTTTTTGTTTTTGTTTTTTTTGTTTTGTTTTTTCTCCCTCAAATTTCCAAGACAGCTTGATAACTTGAAAATCTCCGTTTTCTGTAAATGTTTTTTTCTAAGCGAAACGGGAGATTATTAAACAGTATTATCATCTTGTTCCATGTTCCGTCGCTCTTCCATATCCATATTGATCAAAGGACATAACTCTTGAGAATTATCTCCCATGTTGTACTTCTCAAATCTAACACAGTTTGCGCTACCCATTCAGCTAGCATAGAAACAGATACAAAGTACAAAAACAGTAAGCTCAGAACTCTCCTCTTTCACATCCATAGTCTATGCACCAGCAGTCAACACCTTGATGGAGCCAGTAGTGTGTGTGCTTATTGCGTTATATGCACAATTACTATTTCACTACTTATCTGTTTTCCTGTTTTTCTTTATATGAAGGTTCTTTGCTTGCACAAAATCAAGGAATTGAATAATAGCGTTTCAGTGGATACACCACTTACACGAAATTATTGTCCTTAGTTATGTTTGAATTTGTATCCAGACATGTTAAATTTCTTGTGTGATAAAATTGGACGCATTGGACAACGCCAGGAGCATCTCCTTAGATCATGTGTGCGAATACATTGATATGTGCATTCAATTTTCTTTTCCTTTGTTTTTTCGCCTGTTGAAATAGTGTGTGTATTGAAACGGTTATAGCTCTGACATGGCTCTACGCAGGCGGCTGGGCTTTAAGCAACAATAAGAATATGATATGCACAGTCACACAAAATAGTAATCTAAAGTTTTCAATCAGTTTGTGGTGATAAAGAATCATTACAAAGACTTAAATAAACACCACCCCTCTCCATAGCATTTATAATATAAGACAAAACGGATCAAAGCATATTTTCTCAGCACAACACCCGCTGGTTTCTACGTCTTTTGCTCATCATTCGCTCTTTTTATTTTTTTTCCCTTGAATGTCAGTATTCCA
The DNA here is from genome assembly GCA_030674185.1 of Monoplex corrugatus. Lineage (NCBI taxonomy): Eukaryota > Metazoa > Mollusca > Gastropoda > Littorinimorpha > Ranellidae > Monoplex > Monoplex corrugatus. The sequence goes on along the minus strand of JAPXFY010000728.1, from coordinate 22,961 downwards.
ATGACTGAAGGTAGTGTTTGCCCCTTTATCTACTTTTTCATTTCATCTTTAAAAGAATGGTAATAAAAACGAGCAGAGACGACAAGAATACACGAACAAAGAGGAGAGAAACTGTTTCATGAAGAAAAAAGACAGGAATGAGGGAAGGCAGAAAAGTGACAGCAGCAGATGTTCTGCCAGAAACTTGAAAATGCAGACTGTTCGTAATTGTATTATAAGTACGATATGTGTGTGTGTGTGTGTGTGTGTGTGTGTGTGTGTGTGTGTGTGTGTGTGTGTGTGTGTGTGTGTGGGTGTGTGTGTGTGTGTGTGTGGGGTGTGTTGTGTTGGTGTGTGTGTGTTTTGGTGTGTTGTTGTGCTGTGTGTCTGTGTTTGTGTGTGTTGTGTGTTGCGTTGTTGTGTGTGTGTGTTGGTGTGTATTGTGTTGTGTGTGTGTGTGTGTGTGTGTGTGTGTGTGTGTG
>JAPXFY010007281.1:0-2500 GCA_030674185.1 Monoplex corrugatus | reverse complement strand
GTATAGAAATGGGGAGAAGGGGGGGGGGGGGGAGAGAAAAGTCCGATGAAACACTAAGCTGACACCACCAGAATGACGGAAACATTAAAATTAACTCTTTGAATCCTTATCCTATCCACCAGCAGCAAAAATTCGCTCTTTGCCTACCTCGCCCTATCCACCAGCTTCCTGCAGGAACTTGGTGGATAGGGTGAGGGAGGCAAAGGACTTAGGTTTTCGCTTAGCTAGCATGCTTGACAATACAGGATTCTGGTGGACAGGATGCGGGAGTCTAAGGGTTAAGATATTCAGCGAACAGGCCAGTTTTTAAATTAATGTTGCGGGCTGGGACAGAACTCGATATCTATACATGTTTAAGTTTGTCTTCAAGTACATGTACGTTTTTTTTAAAATTCCCTGTGCGATAAATTAGACGGAGTGATCAACTCCAGGGGCATCTCCTCAGACTATGTGCACATATACATATATTATCAGATCCTCAGTCCACGGCGGCTCTATCACAAAAACCAACATAAGATGGATATCGGGGTTTGTGTGTGTGGTGTACATTTCATGTTGTCACTGGCAGATCGATTATCACAGTGTGCTGTACATGGGCTGTGTGTGCCAGCTGAATCAGTCAGTGTTGTATACTAGCAATAATTATGTTCTCCATTGTCCCACCTGCAGTGTTTAGACAGTGCACGCAATGAGTCTCTCTCTCTCTCTCTCTCTCTGTCTCTCTTTCTCTGTCTGTCTGTCTGTCTCTGTCTCTGTCTCTGTCTGTCTCTCTCTCTCTCTCCCTCTCTCTCTCTCTCTCTCTGTGTCCTCTTCAAAGCCCAGCCGACTGCGTAGAGCCATATCAGGGCTATAACCGTTTCAAATTATACGCAATACTTCAACAGGAAAGAAAAGAAAAGAAAATTCAGTACACATATCAAAGCATTCGAGCATATAATGTGAGGAGATGCCCCTGGCGTTGGTTAACCACTCCGTCTAACTTATCACACAGGGGATTTAAAAAAAAACATTACTGAATACAAATTTAAACATAACTAAGGTAAAATAAAACTTGTGTAAAAACGGATCTAAATTACCTAAAATTGCTGCTGCGTATCACATTTCCCTAGAGCCAAAAATGCACTTAATACGTGTACCCAGTTATCAATCCTAAGAGAAAGTACGTAAGACTTTATAGAACACATATAGGTGAATGGACCAGCAAGGCGGGAAATGATAGGATGTAATGACAGAAAGTAAAGGAACAAGGCAGAAACAAAGAGAGTGACAGAAAAGAGGAAATGTCCCCCCGCCCCCTATTTGTAATAGGAGTGTAATAGACTTGACAGTCGAGAGGGGTGGTGGTGGTGGTGGTATGGTCAGTTTTAAAGAAAAGGGCTTCACAAGAACTGTACAACTTAAATTCTGTTCATTTTTGTGTCAACACCCAAAACAAAATTCTAGTTCAGTTCAGTTATTTTCTGCCTGATGAGAGCGCCTCTCTCCTTTACAAGATAAGCGAAAGAGTCGCTTCTTTGCTTCTTGTCTATGACAGAAGAGTGGCAGAATATTTTAGACGTTCGAATGTCAATAACTAAACTCGAAGTTCCAGATTCGTTTCCCGTTTAGGCCCCGACTTTTCTCTTCAGTTTGACCAGAAAATCGAACTGAACGTTTAATTCTTCGGAAGGGGACGAAAAAACGAGTCGGACCCGTGTGCCTTCTGGCCTGCGCACGCTTAAGACCGCACGGCAGTTGGAAAGTGTGAAGAGCAGGGCATTTGCCCTGGAATAAAACATTGGAGAGAGAGGTTGATTTCCCAGGTCCCTCCCCAAGAACGCCAATTATCTTTCTTGCCTTTCTGAAGTCTTGGTAAAAAAGAAATTGGGTGGCGCTGCACTGCGGCCACGTACTGTCAAAATAGACAGCAGCCCGAGTTTCACATGGTAAATCCACTGTGATAAAGAAATTGAATAACAGGAACAATAATGATGTAACATGTGCTTATATCTATATTCTATGTGCTTATCTTATTTCCTTTCAAAAGATTACCGCATGAATTGAATGATGTAAAATTTAAGAACTGTGAACCTACTCCGCTTCAACTGACGGAAAAAAAAAACTCTCAAAAACCCAGCATACTGATTGATATCCTTTGCAGGTCCATTTATCACCGCGACTTGCTTCGTATTCTTTTCTTCAGCACACAGTTTATCGTGGATGTTAAAAATTGTGTCGTTTAACCTTTAGAGTGAAAACGGGAACAGGATAATGCATACAATACTCAAAAATCATATGAAAGTGTAAACCACAAAGAATCGATTATACAACACGGAAGAAACGAAACTGTGAAATTTGACATTGTATTTATTTGGCTACTTGCGACGTTTGTGTGACACAGCATACATATACCACAATTACGAAACGCGGAAGAAACGAAACTGTGAAATTTGACAGAGTATTTATTTGATTATTCATGACGTTTGTGTGAGACAATATAAATATATAATAAACTAAAATG
>JAPXFY010007280.1:7500-11073 GCA_030674185.1 Monoplex corrugatus | reverse complement strand
TGAATTAAATGGCTTAAGACGAGTTTTCGCTGAAAAATCCTAAAGTTTGAAAAAATAAATTTCCAGTCCAGCCACTGTTGAAATGAGCAGACCCCCATCCCTGGCAGTCACACAAGATTATCTCCACTACACCATGGCAGCAGCGGGGACGCTCGATAAAAAGTCGGACACATTTTGTGTTAGCTGTGTGTGTAACTTTTGCTGTTCACAACTTCCTCTGTGCAACACTTTAAACATTAACCCTTTGACTCCGCACACAACATTAACCCTTTGACTCCGCAAAACAGCATTAACCCTTTGACTCCCCGCACCCTGTCCCCCCAGCATCGTGCATTGTCAATCAATCATGCCAGCAAAGCAAAAAAATTACCCTCTGACCTCTAACCCCATCTGCCAGCTTCTTGCAGGAAGCTGGTGGATAAAGTGAGGGAGTCAAAGGGTTAATTTTTTGGGAGTTGGAAAGAGTGCAAGAGTCAAAGGTTTAAACCCTTTAAACTCCCGCACCCTATCCAACCAGCATCGTGCATTGCATTGTCAACCAGGGCCGGGGGAAAGCAAAAACGAAACCCCTTTGACTCCCTCCCCCTACCCACCAGTTTCTTTGCTGGGAGTCAAATGGTTAACTTTTTGCCGTGGTGGATAGGGTGCAGGAGTCAAAGGGTTTTAAGTTTTTGCCGTTGGGGGATTAGGGTGGCGGGAGTCAAAGGGGGTTTTAAACTTCCGAAAAGTTGGTAACTCTAAAAATTTCATTTTGTGTTAACTGCGACTTTGAAATGTGACGACGTGCCTCGCGTTTGCCATCTGTGACCTTAACAGCTGTCTTGTCTCGAACGTGTACAGTCTCTCAACTCCTAGTCAAGTTGATGATGCATACATGCACTCACTGTTCTGGATCTGTCCTCTTCCCAGCGCTTTACCTTCCCACCAACCATGAAAAGCGGCCTTTCATGGAGCTTGAAGGCAACACATCACACCAAAAGGAAAAACCTGGGCTTCTGAAACGACAAGGTGTCTAAAAATTCCGGCCCAATAACATCGATGATGATGATGACGACGACGCCCGATGATGATGATCATCATCGTCGTCGTCATCAGCATCGTCGTCGTCGAAGTCATCATCATCATCGTCGTCATCATCATTCTCCTCCTCCTCATTATCATCTCCTCTTTCTCATCATTTTCAACATGTAAACAGCACCCTGTCAATGTCTAAACTCCCTTCCTGTGTCGTATCAGCACGCAAGAATATCACTGTGCATGTTAAAAGATTCTGCAAGCCATATCGGCGGCTGGCTTATGGACACAAGAGCACCCTGGACTGACTGACCAGCTGTAAGACAGGCCCAACGGGCCCTAATACTACTTTCTGTGAGTGAGAAAGTGATTAAAAGTCTGAAAACAAAGAGAGTGACAGAGAAGAGGAAATTTCCAGCACAAAATTTTCCCAGAAGGTGGGATTACTATTTATACTGAAAGAGCCTCCAGCATCCCCCCCGGGGGGGGGGGGGGGGGGGCTCCCGTGGGGATGCCGGGAGCTCTTTCAGTATAATTTAGTACCCCCACCATCTGGAAATTCTGAGCTAGAAATTTCCTCTTTTCTGTCACTCTCTTTGTTTCTGCTTTGTTCCTTTGCTTTCTGTCATTTCTTTCTATCATGCTCGCCTTTCTGGTCCATTCACCTGGATGTGTTCGATAAAGTCTTACGTTTTTTTTTTTTTTTAAGGATCGATAATGGGGAACATATATGAAAGCAGAATGGAAGAAGCACATATCTACAAGACCGAAAAATACCCCCGGTCTTGCCAGCACCCTGAAGAAAGCGGGGCTGCGGGTCAAAATCTTCGCCATAGAGGTCGGGGCAGGGGTTTGTGGGCACCTCCGCTTATGATCTCATGAAACAACTCGCCATTTCTGGGAAGAAGAGGACTAGAGCCCTTAAAGCGATGGCAGAGGCAGCAGAAAGGAGCTCAAGCTGGATCTGGGCAAGGAGGAACCAAAAAAGTGAACTTCATAAGGATTAAATTCCCTACAGATGATGTGTGCCCCGTTAGCACATTGGTAAAACCGCGTACCGCAGTTCTGAAGCGCAGAATCGCCCAGGTTCGATCCCCGGCGTGGGCAAAAAAAAAAAAAAAAAAAAAATAGACAACAGCAGAAGGGCATCCAGGAGTCATGACCTGATGTGGCCCGGCCCCCCCGAGAGTGTAAGGAATTCAGGGCCGAAACACTTGTCTAAAGGGGGTTACTTCTCTGAAGACCTTCTGTTTCTAGCTCTCCCTAGAGTTTCTTTCTACCTGTATTAAGTGCATTTTTGGCTCTAGGGAGGTGAGATGTGCAGAAGCATTTTAGGTAATTTAGGCCTGTTTTTTAATATATGTTTTTGGTGTCTTTAGTTACATTTAAATTTGTATTCAGGTGTGTTTTTTTTAAATTCCCTGTGGATAGATAGAGTGGTCAACACCAGGGGCATGTCCTTAGATTATGTGCGCAAATGCATTGATATGTGTACTTAATTTTCTTTTTTTTTTTTTTTCAGATAAAATTTTGGTGTTTTGAAACAGTTATAGTCCTGACATGGCTCTACGCAGTCGGCTGGCTTTAAACAACAAGACAATAATAACACCAGGCGGGGGGGGGGGGGAGGGGGGAGGAGCTGGTTATGTGTACCGCCCTGTCAGACCAATGAGCTTGGAGAATAGCGCAATACAAGAACAATTCATAATATTTAATAATAAATCATCATCTACAATTATAACAACCATTATTGCCCTGGCTTGTCACGCCACGGTTTTAAAACTGTATTAATTGATTTAAGAACAAAGAACAGCAGAGGGCACAGCCATGCAAACAGGTCCTGGGTGAAGAAGACAAGCTTTAACTCTTTGATTCCCGCACCCAATCCACCAACTGCAGGAAGCTGGTGGATAGGGTGAGGAATCAAAGGGTTAAGTTTTTGCTTTGCTGGTTGGCATGGTTGACAATGCAAGGATGCTGGTGGACTGGGTGCGGGGGCCAAAGGGTTAAATTCATTTCTGCTGCAGGAAGCTGGAGGATAGGTGAGGGAATCAAAGGGTTTAAGTTTTTGCTTTGCTTGTTTAGCATGGTTGACAATGCAAGGATGCTGGTGGACTGGGTGTGCGGGGCCAAAGGGTTAAATTCATTTCTGCTGCAGGAAGCTGGTGGATAGGGTGAGGGAATCAAAGGGTTTAAGTTTTTGCTTTGCTTGTTTAGCATGGTTGACAATGCAAGGATGCTGGTGGACTGGGTGCAGAAACCAAAGGGTTAAATCAATTTCTGCGCCATCCCCTCTTCTTGCGACATCTGTCGCCACATTATCTAACAATCATGTTCATGTCGATGTTTGTTTGTGCTCTTAACTTCAAATGTGTGTGTGAATCTGATTCCGACCAAAGAAATTAATACTGATTGCTCTATTTACACGTACATCGTTACACGTTATGCGTTAATGGAACACAGGATTAGAATGAATTGAAAAATAAATGAATAACATTTATGGGGCCATCGTGGACAGAACTAACGGTCATTCATTCACCCAATCGATTGCCATCCAGG
>JAPXFY010007280.1:0-2500 GCA_030674185.1 Monoplex corrugatus | reverse complement strand
TGTCTTTGTCTGTCTGTCTTCTCTCTGTCTGTCTGTCTTCTCTCTGGCTGGCTGTCTTCTCTCTGTCTCTCTCTCTCTGTGTCTTTGTCTCTCATTCTCTCTGTCTTCTTTCTCTCTGTCTCTCTCCCGTCCTCTCTCTCTCTACACGTGCACGCTTTTTGTGCCTGTGTTGAGAACCTCTGTTACCTTGAAGATATGTTTATAAAATGAAACTCGCGATCTCTCATTCGTCGTTAATAAGATAGACTCTGTCTGTGTGTCTGTCTGTCTCTGTCTGTCTGTCTGTGTGTCTGTCTATCTCTCGGTACAACGCTTTTTGTGTCTGTGTTGAAAACCTCTGGTATCTTGAAGATGTGCTTATGGGAACTCGCGACCTCTCAGTCGTCTCTCTCTCCCCCCCCTCTCTCTCCCCTCTCTCTCTGTCTGTCTGTGTCTGTCTGTCTCTCTGTCTGTGTGTGTGTCTCTCTGTCTCTATCTCTCCGTCTCTCTAAGCATTGTTTACTTCGTAACATCGTAAATAATAATTTCTTCTTCTTCTTCTCTCTCTCTGTCTGTCTCTGTCTCTCTCCCCTAATTCAACTTCTGAGTAAATATGCAGATAGATTACAAACGGCAAGTTAAAAAAGTTTTTTTGTTTTTTTTTTGTTTTGTTTTTTGCAATGATTTCTACAACTGGAAAAAAAAGAACGTATCATTGTCATTGATTATCTCCCCTCTTTCTTCTCCCCCCCCCCCCCTTTCTCCTCGATTCACAGCATTTAATTAACAGCAAGCAACAGCACAATCATTCTCTCAATTCATTTCGCGCCAGGTGGAGCACAAGTTGTCAAACCATTCTTTATTTCCCCCCCCCCCAAAGCTCATCACTGCCGATTAGCTCGAACGCAATTAGCGGCAAAAGAATCAGATTATCAGAATTTTTTTTTCTTTTCCAGATTTACGTTATCAGCCAAGTTATCAAATATGCATAAGTCAGTCAAGTTATCAAAATGTACAAATCAGATTATCAGAATTTTTTTTTTAATTTACGCATCAGCCAATTTATCAAATATGCATAAATCAGTCAAGTTATCACAAATGTACAAAGATAGTGTTATTCCAGGTTATCAGAAATGTACAAAGATAGCCAGGTTATCAGAAATGTACAAAAATAGCCAGGTTATCAGAAATGTACAAAGATAGTGTTATTCCAGGTTATCAGAAATGTACAAAGACAGCCAGGTTATCAGAAATGTACAAAGATAGTGTTACACCAGGTTATCAGAAATGTACAAAGAGAGCCAGGTTATCAGAAATGTACAAAGATAGCCAGGTTATCAGAAATGTACAAAGATAAGTGTTACACCAGGTTATCAGAAATGTACAAAGAGAGCCAGGTTATCAGAAATGTACAAAGATAGCCAGGTTATCAGAAATGTACAAAGATAGTGTTATACCAGGTTATCAGACATGTACAAAGATAGTGTTATACCAGGTTATCAGACATGTACAAAGATAGTGTTATACCAGGTTATCAGACATGTACAAAGATAGTGTTATACCAGGTTATCAGACATGTACAAAGACAGCCAGGTTTATCAGAAATGTACAAAGATAGTGTTATTCCAGGTTATCAGAAATGTACAAAGAGAGCCAGGTTATCAGAAATGTACAAAGATAGCCAGGTTATCAGAAATGTACAAAGATAGTGTTATACCAGGTTATCAGACATGTACAAAGATAGTGTTATACCAGGTTATCAGACATGTACAAAGACAGCCAGGTTATCAGAAAGTACAAAGATAGTGTTATTCCAGGTTATCAGAAATGTACAAAGATAGTGTTATACCAGGTTATCAGACATGTACAAAGATAGCCAGGTTATCAGAAAGTACAAAGATAGTGTTATACCAGGTTATCAGACATGTACAAAGACAGCCAGGTTATCAGAAATGTACAAAGATAGTGTTATACCAGGTTATCAGACATGTACAAAGATAGTGTATTCCAGGGTGTGTATGCGTGTGTGTGTGTGTGTGTGTGTGAGAGAGAGAGAGAGAGCGAGAGAGAGAGAGGAGAGAGAGAGAGAGACAGAGACAGAGAGACAAGAAAAGAAAAGACTTGTAAACAGACCGACAGAGAGAAAGAGAGACAATGTAAACAGACCGACAGAGAGAAAGAAGACCTTTTAAACAGACAGACAGACAGACAAACACAGAGAGACCCAAAGACATGCATGTTTCCTTGAAAAATTCTTTTGCATAGTATAGTTTTCCTACCCACTGGCTCGCTCTGCCTCCACAAATCCCCCCTTTTTCTCTCTCTCTTTCTCTCCTTTCTCTCTTTTCTTTTTCTGTCTCTTTTCTCTTCTCTCTCTCTTTCCCCCTGTCTTTTCTCCTCCTTTTTGTCTCTTTCTCCCTTTCTTTCTCTTTCTCTCTCTCTCTTTCTTCTCTTTCTCTCTCTTTTTTTGTCTCTTTCTCTCCTTTTTTTTCCCCCTTCCCCTTTTCTCCTTTTTTTCTTT
>JAPXFY010007279.1:0-11075 GCA_030674185.1 Monoplex corrugatus | reverse complement strand
TTTTTTACTTAAACACTATTTCAAAGAAACCCTGTTTTTTCCTTTGGGTTTTCTGACATGGAAAAAAACTAATATACCGAGGCCCATTAACCGCTATGGAATATTTATGGTCTGCTCCGCTGTCAACAGGTCTCCCTAAAACGGCATCTTCTCTGGTCAAAGACGAAATGTGTCCGATCACTAAAAGAAAATTTCGCTCAAAAGAAATGTGTCCAGATCCCAAAAAAGAAAATTTCGATTAAAAAATTGCTAACCAAATCTTTACAGTTCCACTCTCCCTGTTCTTTGGAGATGCATTAAAATTTTGGGGGCCCTTTTCGATACCCTTTTTTGGTTCCAAAATTTTTGATCGTCCGTTTTCTCATCGCCGGGCACCGTTTTTTTGGTTGCTGTCCAGTTCAATTTCTGAAAGCTTTTTTCCTTCTGTCCAGAATGAAGCGATGGTTTCACGGGGTTTTTTAATTGGTACTTTGCCTGCAAAACACACACGGGGGTTTGTTTTAAAAAAAGGTATGATGTTTTCTTTTATAATTAAAGCCCTTTCCGGCTATACCACTGTACATCTTGATCAATGTATTTTCAACCAATGGCCTTTTTTTTTTTTGGGTTTTTTCCCGTCTCTTTTTAACACACAAACAAATGCAGTCTAGATAAATTATTTTTTCAACGCAAGGGACTCTTTGTTTTTCTCTTGCTACAGAGAAAAGTATTTTGAACACAATGGGTCCCTATTTTTTGTTTTGCAAAAACACACACTCTGCGCTAACATTTCACCAAAAAACTGCATGAAAAATACAGCTATTTTTAAACTTTGCAAGTTATGAGCCCAAAAGTAAAACAGAAAACAAAGACAAATCATATACTGACTTTTTATCAGAAAGCATGAAGCTGTTAGCAGAAATAATGTGCCCCGTTTCCCAAAAAAAAGGACAGGGTTAAGTGAGTTCAAAATGACCTTTTAGTTATTTATGACATTTGTCTTTTATTTCTGTTATTTTTTTTTAAAATCCAGCCAATTGCCCTAAACCTTTTTAGGGGATAATGTTTCAAAACATCAACCAAGATTCCCGTAGATAAAGTATACGATTGTGACTAAGGGGTAAATGTGAAGACTTCCAAACAGAAGGTCTAGGTTCAAATTTTCCTACAAACCGCCCGGCAGGGGATAGGTGTTTTTTCCCCCCAGACACACCGTAACATGTGTGGAGACCCCAAGGCCTTAACCCCCCTTTTTTTGGTGAGAATTCAAATATGCATGCCCCCCAAATAGGAGTAGGGAGACTGTGCAGTAACTAACCACCCGACAAGGGCAAACCAACATGCTTTAAAACCCATCCAAAAAAAAAACGCACTAAACCACACCACACACACACACACACACACAAACAACACAACACACCACACAACCACACACACCACACACAACACAAGAAAAATACAAAACAAACAAAAAAGAAGTCAGTGGTTTAAAAACCTATAAACAGCCAGAGTTCATTCAATGCTTGGGAGGGTTTTTTAAAAATTAAAACATTGATCAAAAAATTCAGTTGAGAAGCATCCAAATATGGCCCCAAGTTTTAAATGACAAATCAATTTTGCCCAATTTTATCACCAACCCGCTTTAAAAAAAAATTATCTTTTAAATGTGACTGGAAAAAGGTTCTGAACTGTACATCTAGCAGAGTTTAAACGAAAAGCTTGCAGGACTTAACCCAGTTTGGAGTTTACTGATACTTCAAGCCCGGTTTACCGTTTTTGAACGTCCGTTGATGACCACAGTATGCTTGGCCCTGCCAGTGATTCGATAGCCACACAGTACTTTGCCCCTGATGTCCCCCGATTTTGGTTGTTCGGTCTCATCTCCAAAAATTGTTTCGTTTGGGTTTTGAACCTTTCCCTCCACCTGGGGGCATAAAACGTTCATACACCAACGTTTTAAACACACTTTAAAAAAACTATTTAAAAACCCAAAAGCAATTGAACAGAAAACAAATAATTAGTCTTCAAAATTTCAGGGTTTGAGTCTTTTTCAACCATGAAATTTAAAATTTCTAAACCCCCCCCCTCCATGTAATTTACAAGTTAAAACTGATTTTCCCTGCGGGCTGAATCAGAAAGATGGGTACAGTGGACTGAACTGTATTTTTTTTCTTTCAGATACTAAAGCCAATATGAACGAAAAGTGAACTTGACAATAATCCTTTTTGTTTGGGGACAAAGCTTTTTTTGGTTTTTGTCGTTATTAATCAACAAAAAAAACAAAAAAACAAGAAAAATTTCCCTCTTCCCCCTTTGGGAAAAAGCACAAAAGGGGTTTTGGGCGGGGAAAAAAAACTTGTGGACAGCATAAACTCTCCAACATACCCCCCCCCTTTAAAAAGCAAAACAAACAAAAAAACGCACGCGAAAATTAAGCAAATTTTATTTTTACTTCTCAAGAACCTTTTTAAAATGTTTCCCCAAAAAACCTTTTTCCCCTCATTTTTTGCCTCTGGAAAAAACTTATGGATGACTGTTTCCAGCACTTTGGGGTAAATTGATTTTTTGGGGTTTAACCTCCTCAACAGAGCTGATCAAGCTGACAACGAGCAATGTAAAGCCGGTGCCTTCGGGTTTTTTTTTTAATGGGTTTTAATGTACAAAATATTCACTTTCAGTGTAGACTTTCGGTAGAAAGCGTTACTTCCCTTCTATTCATGCAATCACTAATCAAATTTTTCTATCTTTTTATTCGTTTTTGGAAAAATTTTTATGAAAAATAAAAAATTGACTGTAACTTGTGTCAAGCAGGAGTTCTGTCATCTTGTCTTAATAATCCTTACGGGATTCGAAAATCTTTTTTATCCCCCAAAAAACATCAGGGGACAGTAAAAAAACGAAGAGGGGTGAAAATATCACTATATCTGTGCCGACAATTTTTTTTGATTCAGCTGAAGACTGCATGCACTGATGAAACAATGGTTGGTTGGAGCTTTTTTCTCTGTTGGGGGCTTCAATGCAATGAAAATCCATCCAAAGTCCCTGGGGGTTGATGGATTCATTCGGCCCCGGCTGATGAGTTTTTTCAAAAAAATTTCTTGGGGGCAGGCCGCAAAGGTGTGCCGTCAAAACACTGCGAAAAAAAACTTGCTGCCAATGACAAAATTTTCCTAAATGTTTTGTCCTATTTTTGGGGGAAAAACAAGTTTTTTTTATGTCCAGAGGAAGGTTTTTCTTTCAGAGCTGGCCCCAAACTGCCAGTTTTCTTCTGCTTTTAACCCTTTGATCCTGCACCCTACCCCAACTGCAAAAAATCCCCCCCTTTGCTCACTCCCCCTACCCACCTTTTCCCTGCAGGAAGCGGTGGAAGGGTGAGGGAATCCAAAGGGGTGAAGGGGTTTTTTTGGGTTGCATGCAGGTGCAGGGGTAAGAGGGTTTAAAATTTTCAAACAAAAAGACAAAAATGAAAGCTTTTAGTTAAATGATCCCCACAATTTTCTGTGGGAAAAAATAAAAAGCTTTAAATGAACAAACTCCTGGTTTGGTACTTTTTTTATACATTTTTATTTTGGAAAAAGAGGAGGGGGTGGAAGTGATGTTCTGTGGTGGAGGAAAGAGGATAGGCTGTGCACTGGGGGTTATGGAGGGCTAATCAAGGGTATATTTAGAGCTAAGATGGTTTTTCCCCTGTTTACATACAATAGTATTTCAAGATCTTTCCCATATGTAGGATTTCTGCAATCTTATTGCTTATGTCAGGGGATTTTTGGTTTTTTTCCCTCAAGTACTTAGTTGATTGTGCATTGGAAATTTTGAAATGTGGGAAAAATGACCCGAGAAAACAAACAAAAATACCCCCTTATCAAGTGAAATATTAATACAAGCACATGGAACCTTAACCATTTTTTCTCTACAATTCCCTACTTCCGGAATCCTTTTCACACCAATTCTTGTCTACCCCCTGCCCACCACTTCCTTGCCTCACTCCCATTTTTTAACCCAGTTCACAATTTATGCAGGGAGCTGGTGGACAGGTGAATGAGTGAAAAGGGTGAACTCGGGAAACCTAAAAAGGTATGATCATTAACTTTTTTTTTCAACATTTTTAAAGCAGTTATTTTTGGATGACTGCTGAAAAAAAGTGTGGGTAATAACTAAGTTTACAAATAAATTTTTAAACAAATTTGGTCCTTAAATTATAATTTTTAATTAAAAATTTTGGGCCTAAGACCCCTTTAAACTAGGTGCACATAAGCAAAACTTGACAAGGCCCCCATCATTTTTAGGTATTTAAGGACTCAACATATATTTGCTGGCCGATTTCAGTTTTTCTCACGATTATCACCCTCAATGAAAAATGTGTGAGGGAGCTTTGTCACCCCTTTATTTTTTATCAGACTCCTAAGCCCGGGTTTTCGGGATTCATATGCAAGTTTAAAACATTGGGGAGACCCCCTTTGGAATCCATAAAATTTGAGTTTTTTGTCAGAAAGTGTATTACTTTTCTTTTGTGTTCCCCATTTGGCAAACAATCCCTTTAATAACAGACTGAAAATAGGAAACCGTGCGTAATTTTTGACATACAATTGTAATAACGACTCGCTATCTTCCCCGTACTAACGTACCTGAGTACTTTTGGGAAGTTCGAGGCTGGAATTGGGTTGCCAAGCCCAGTGTTCGCCAAAGGGCAGGTTAAGTTCGCGGTTTTCTGTTTTTGTCAGGGCAGGGAACGCGCATCATAGGTGGGGTTGGGTTAGGTTCAAACCCTTGGTGTCTTCTGGGCACGTTCTTCTTCTTCCGTTGGTCCCAATGGTACAAATCGTGTGGGTTTTAGATTACCTTAGTCTACAGTAAGGCTGCAAGGGAAAAAACAGAAAAATGATTGTGATTATTCCTGTTGTTTAAGGATCAGCTAAATGCACAAAGCCAAAAGGGGCTTAACCTCTAAACCATACCACATCTCACTGAAAAAGAAATGAAAAGAAAAACTGTCCCAATAATTCCCCGAAAATTTTAAAGGTATAAACGACCCCTAATTCCCTAAAAACTATTTCACACTCAAAACACTCTCTTGACCCAAAAAACCCCTTACCCAAAAGGAAATTTTGCAATATTTTAAAAATCACATACAAGAATGGAAAAAGAAGGCAAAAATACAAAGAAATGACAGAAGCAAAGAAGTGATAGAAAAAAAGAAGGGACAGAAAAGGGAAAATTAAAGCAAAGATGCCCGTGAGGTATTATTTAACAGAAAGGCCCTGTTTTTTAAAGGGGGGTGTACGCAAATGGAAATGGGTAAACAAAAGTTACAATGCAAAGCAGAAATATCAACAGTGTGGAACAAAAAAAAAAAAAAAAACCAAACAAAAGCAAAAAACAGATAAACTCGCATAAGCTCCAAGGTTTGGTTTAACGTGAAACATCAAAAAAAGTGAATGATCGATTAAATAAAGGAAGCAAGAACTGACTGGCTTGCAGTACACCCAAGAAAAGGGTGTGGGTCTCTTTATATTTTGATCACACGGAAAAAAAATTGGTATCAAATTAAACTCAATCCGCCGATTGCGGGCTTGATTTTAAAATCTTTTCCCTTTGTTTTGTTCCAAGCACGAATTTTCTAGTGTGTAAAGGGTTTTAAAAATAACAATACTATTTATAGAGCCCCAAAAAAAAAAATGTCAAAAAGAATGATGTTACTTTGATCAATGAAAGTGTAACCAAAAACTGAAATTTTTGTACAATCGCTCCTCTTTAGTGGGTGTTCATGTGTTTATTTTCCCACTTTACCAAGTTTCCCAAAAAAACTGACATGGTTAAGGATTATAAGCCATAAAAAATTTACCGCTTGTATGTTTTGTCGCCTTTGGGGTTCAGGCAAAGGGGGGTTTGCCCAAATTGCTATCTGGGGAAAATGGGAAAAATTCCCCCTTTTACCCCTCATACGCCCATGACAGGTATAAAATAGCCTTTAAACAAATTAAGTAAAGAAAGAAAAGGAAAAAAGAAGGGGGGGGTGGGGTGGGCGAGTTTAAATTATAAGGCATACTAGGTCCAGGAGTGGGACAGTTAAACAAAGAACTTAACAGGGTAAAGACTTTATGTCATGATAAAAAAAAGCCACCCGCTGCACAATGCAAGTGAAGCAGGGAAAAAAGTGGGCAAGGCAAAACCTTTACGTTACGGTATGTAATAACCTCGGCTCTCACAAAAGCTGATAGCAAAAATTAGCTATACCTATCCCCATCAAAAAATTCCCTTTTAGATAAAGAGAAAACAAAATACCCCGCGTGCCTCTTTTTTCACTGGTATCCTGTCTCGTGACAGCTGATGTTCTACCTTTTTTTGAAGTTAGAAATTTTACAAAAAATAAGAGTTTTAAAAGGCACGGAGGTTTTTTGGCAACCTTAATGAACAATGCATTTATTTAAAAACAAAATAAAAATTGTGAAAAAAAAAAATCAATATTTAAAGCATCTTCAAAAAGCAGAACAAAAGTGGGAAGGGGAGGTTCTAATTAAAAGACTAGCTAAGTGCAATTTTGACCAAAAGCCAAGGTTTTCTTTTTTAAGCATGATATGAGCCCTGTGAGGTGAAATTTTTTTAAAGTGGGAAAAAGAACACCAGAGCTGTTTTTCCTTCTTGTAAGGAGGGAAGGGCAAAGGGGTGCGGGACTCCTGCTAAATTTTATTTCAGCAAGGACGATTTTCCAAGGTGACCCACGAAAAGCATAAGTTTTTTGATCTGAAACCGTGGAAATATACACATCAATACCCTGGGTCCCTCATTGCCTATTTCAAGAGGCGAAAATTCCTGTGGTTTTTCATTTTTCTGAATGATTGGGTGTCTGGATTCGTAATGCTTAATGGGCACAAAAATGATCCCTTTGTAGGGGGTGCAAATCCGGGTAGATGAGGGGAGACCTGAACCCCCAAAAACCCCTCTCACTGCGGTAGAATAAAACTGTTGTATGTAAGGGAGAGTCGCCGTTTATAAAAAGATGATAAAAGGGGGTGTAGTGGGGCAAGTCTTTTGGGGGGAAGGTGCAAACGAAGCAGAGGACCCTTGCCTTGACTTGCATGTTTGGGTTTAGATCGAGCCTTAGGGTTTTGGAAATTGAAAGTTTGGGTAAAATTTTAACAGGAGGATGGAATGATCAAGGCCAAGGGTAGTTTGTTTTTCCCTTTGGGTTTACAAAGAAAAAGGCTAAATAAAAGTACAAGGAAGAGAAAAAAGAAGGAAAAGAGAGAGAGAGAGAAAAAAGAGAGAGAAAAGGGAGAGAGAGAGAGGAGAGAAAGAGGGGAGGAGGATAAAATTTTGCTCAAAGATGGAAGGACTTCCTGGTTTATGGCCCTTCTTTTGGGTAAAACAACGGAAAAGCCCAATTTTAATTGAATGTTGACTTTTGTGTTAAAAAAAACAAATGGTTGTGGGTTCATTTGTTAAAAAAGTTTTTGTCTTCTCTGGGTGCCGCTTTTCAAAAAATGGCTTCTGAAGACCAATTAACAGTGGACTTTGGGGTTCATTCCCTTTAGCTTTTCGTTCCCTACGACTGTTGAGGTTCTTTCCCATTTTTGTGTTATTTCCTATTAATTTTGTTCTTCCCCTATCGGAAAAAGGGGATCTATGCGGGCCCCCTTGGCTTTAAAGGGGGAAAGGGAGGTGGTCTTTGAAAATGCAGAGGGGGCCAAGGGGAAAAAAGTATGACAAAAAGGATTGGATCTTGGGATTTTTATGTAATTTCCGCTTGGAAGCAGGTTTCAAAAAAAGTGAACTCCTTCACTTAGTTAACTCTTAAGTCTAAACTAGGGAAAAACACCCTTTCCCCTATTTTAAAATTGAGGAGGCTGCAATGCAACAAGTGGTCCATCCAGGTGAGGTTGGGGAGAGTCCTTGTGTGCGACGAGTTGGCAGGGATTTTGCCGAATCCTAAGTTCTGAAAAGAGGGTAAAGGAAAATTCCAAGGGGATGCAGGGGTGGATGATGGTGGTGGATGGGGGTGACCCTTTTTTGAACAAAGGGAATTTTGGGCGGGGGAATCCAAGTAATCCCTGGCAGTGCTCTCAGTCATAAAAAAAGTTGAGGTATGGTGGGGAATTTTTTTAGGCATTTTGGGTTTTTGTGAGAAAAATTTCCCTGGATTGGATGCTCAGATCTTTTGGAGACGATCAAGCGTGAGGTGGTTCCATTTTTGGGGAGTGAACTGCCGTGCAGATGAGGAAAATTAAAGACAACATTCTGGAAGGGTGAGTTGGATTTTGCAATTTTAGTAGAGTACCCAGCTCAAAATGCCCCCCTAGAGAATCGATTTTCGAAGTATAATTGGTGTCTTAATGGTATGTATGGCCCTTTTTCCCATGAACAAACACAAATTTTATTTTCCGTGTCTGTTTTTGTTAACGGCAATCACAATTTTTCATTTTTTTTTGTTTCTAACCCCCGCCAGCAATCGAGTTTCTTTATCCTTTTATTTCAGTCTTTTTTTGCTACCTTTTTTAAATACTATTTTTTGCAAAAGTGAAGAAATTTACACCAACACATCAGGGATGTTAGCTTGATAGTCCAATAGGGGGGCAAAAAACATATAATTTGAAACGCATGAGAAAAATTAAAGGCTGCTGTCAGCAAGAATTGGTTATTTTTTTAAAACCCATAGTACTGTAATTGGGGGGTCAAATCGTAAAAAATAAGGACAATTTTTTGTACTGCAGGTTGTACACCACCCAAACCCGAGAGTGTGTGGGGGTTTGGGCGGGTTTCAGACAACAGGGGGCTTACAGAACATCTGTGGTAAGTTTTGGGGGGAAACCCTGTAAGGGGCCGAAGTCTGTGAGACAGGGGGTTTTGTTGTGGCATGGTTTCCAGGTTTGGCATGGCAAGTTGGTAAACCAGGGAGAGGTTCCCGGAATGAAGAATGGGGTTTTCTCCCTGGGGCAAAATAACCACAAAGAAAGGGGCCCTGAGAAACAAGGCCTGGGTTCCCCATCCCCAAGTGCCCGGGGTACCTGGAATAGGAGGGTGGAGTTTTTCAGGGTGGTGGGGCCCCTATACCTTATTGCAAACTGGGTAGAGAGCAAGGGGGGTCTTTAGTTTCGGGTTTAAACGGTTCATCCCTGAAGATTCAAAGTTGGTCTTTCTTCCTCCTTCTATATCTAAAAAGATTCCACTTTGGGGGTCAAAAAATTTGGGGGAATCTCGCGCACCCCGCTGAAATTTAAGGGTTTGGGTTATAAAACCGACTGAACAACGAATGCAGTCAAAGATCTTGCAAATGTGTGAAGCACGTGACCCTGACTGGACATATCGGAGCCGACAAGCAGACACAGGGGGGTTTTTAAAGTTCGGGCTGAGTAAATGGGCCCGGGCACAAAATTTAAAAAAAGACGTAGAAGGAATGGGGCAAAATTTGTTTGCATTTGTCGGAAAAACTGGATGTCAAGGAGAAGAAAGGGGGGGTAACTCACAGAAAAATGGGTTTTCTAAGAGTTACAACAAAACAAAGACCGATATAATCCAAAAATGGGGTTTTGAAAATCCCTGATTAATGATTTTCGATCCGCCCCCACCCCTTTTAGTTTGCAAGTATCAAAAAATGATTGAGCCCATCTACCGTGTATAAAGAGCGATCTTACCCAAAATACCAAAGACATGAAAGAAATAAAAATGAAAAAAAAACTTCAGGGAGAATTGGCATTTGGGGCCAAAAAGGGATGCAGAGGGATAATCCAGACTAAAAAAGGGCTGTGGTATCATATTTCCCACTTCCTTTAGAGGTAAACTATTTTGTACAAGGACAGCCCAAAGCTATCATTTTCAAACCAGGGGTTGGGGCACTGCAGAGCTTTACTTTTTAAAAAATGAAAATTCTTCAGTGAAAAAGTTTTTTTTGAAGTTTTCAGGTCAGGGAAATCTCAGCAAGGTGGTACGTTCCGTAACGAGACATGAGTCCAAAAAGCCCGCAAAATTGCAAGGGTAACCATTGAAAGCATGTTCCCCCCCTATTTGGTATCTACCCAAAACTTTGAAAATGGCCTGTTCGCTCCCCCCATTGAATGTTCCAACATTCTGGTGGTGTCATTTTGCATTTTGCCCCCGCTAGAAAGCCCAACAAAAAACTGCGGGGGTATTATGGTGGGCTGTTGGAAATCCCCAATGCATAAATTGCTCTTGAGAAACTCCAACTTCTTTAGTGTACCACTCCAGTGACAAAAAAAAAAGTGAAAACTACAATTAGTAAAATACAATAAAAAGAAATAACACAGAAATAAAATATCTAAATCATTACTTCCCACCTAAAGCAGACGTGTAGGGTATTCAAAAACAAAACAATATTGTCAAAAAGTTCACACAACACAGTCCCCAAATATTATACGACCCAATGTTACAGTATAATATGCAACAATTGAAAAGTGTACACAGCCCCAAAGTGTTGAAGTATTTCAGGGGAATGTGTTAAAGTTTTAGAAATCTTTTTTTCAACCCTATGGTTTTAACCCAAAAACCTATTACACTTTCATGTTTTTTCCAACCTTAAAAAACAGGGCAACGGCCCAAAATTATAGTTTTTCCCACCTTGAGTCATGCAAAACCGCTCTGGGAAAAACAGGCAAACAGACCCTGACAACATGACCCCAGAAAGAAAAAACCCAAAAAATGCATCATTTTTTTTAAAAATTTAAAAAGGATGAAATTTTTCTGTTTTTGGAAAACCCGAAAAAAGGTCATTGTTTATGTCAAAATTAACATAGCTGTACGTAAAACTAATGATTGATATTTAAACTTACATGGCCCGCTTTATAATTCATTTTCAGGGCTGCCCAAACAATTTAAAACAAAGAAAAGCTTTTAAGCACATGTAAAATTTGGGAAACCCTGGATTTTTTTTTCAAACTGATACGTGACAACCCCCGCTCTTTAGGTTTTGGAAAACAGAATTTGTTTTGAAATAAGGAGTGAAAAAACATGGAACTTGCAAATTTTTAGCCAAATGACCCTTTTCCAAACACAGGCTCTACCCCCCTCCCACCCCCCCGCACAAAAAAAGACTTGGGTTAAAAATGCATGATGAAGAAAAAAACTAAAGACCTGACTGAAACCCC
>JAPXFY010007278.1:7500-11079 GCA_030674185.1 Monoplex corrugatus | reverse complement strand
ACAATGTGTGGTGTGTGTGGGCGTGGTGTGGTGGGGTGGGGTATGATTGTCGTGGTTTTGTGTGGGGTGGGTTGGGGTTTGCGGGTGGTGTGGTTGTGGTGCGTTTTGGTTGTGGTGGGGGTTGTGGGGGTGTGGTGTGTGTGGTTGTTTTGGTTGGGGTGATGTGGGGTTTTTGGTGTGGGGGTTGGTGTGGGGTGGTTGATGGTTGGGTTTTGGTTTGGTTTGGTGTGTGTGTGTGTTGTATTGGTTGTGGTGTGGTGTGAGATGGTGGTGGTGTGTGTGTGGCCAGGAGCAGTGACTCAGTGATTCCATAAAGCAGCTGTCAACGACACTGAATGAGATCTGTCGTCTGTGTTCGTTCCATTATTCTGTTGTTATTCCACTGACTGCAACCTCGTTACCTGCTGGCCTTGTGCAAATTGACTCCACCACTGAAAAACCATTACAAGTCTTTTCACAGACTGGTTAGCTTTTCACTTCTGGGCCTTTTTCAAACGACGGTGTAGACTGATTTAACTCTCTGTCTCTCTCCTTGTGTCTCTCTCTATCTCTCTGTCTCACTGTCTGTCTCTCCCTCTCTCTGTCTCACTTTCTTTCCCTCTCTGTCTGTCTGTCTCTCTCTCTCTCTCTCTCTCTCTCTCTCTCTCTCCTCTCTCTATCTGTCTGTCTGTCTCTCCCTCTCTGTCTCTCTCTCTCTATCTATCTATCTCTATCTATCTGTCACTGTCTCTGTATCTCTCTGTGTATCTCTATGTCTCTCTCTCGCTCTCTCTCTCTCTCTCTCTCTCTCTCTCTCTCTCTCTCTCTCTCTCTCTCTGACTGTGTGTGTCTCTCTCTCGCTGTCTGTCTCTCTCTGTACCCCTCCCTCCCTCTCCCTCTTCCTTCCCCCGTTCTCTCCTGATTATTCCGGACTATGTACCATGCAAAACAGTGTGCGCGCTTATATGTAGCTGTGTATATGTACGCGGAGGTTGGGTGTGTGTGTGCGAGTGTGTACACCGAAGTCTTTTGTTGTGACTGATTTTGCCTATGTCATTAAACATCTTGCATTCTCTCTCTCTCTCTCTCTCTCTCTCTCTCTCTCTCTCTCTCTCTCTCTCTCTCTCTCTCTCTCTCTCTCACTCTCTCACTCTCTCTTTCTCTCTCTCTCTCTCTCTCTCTCTCTCTCTCTCTCTCTCTCTCTCTCTCTCTCTCTCTCTCACACACACACACACACACACAAAATTAACATCAGAAATAATTGAGGACGGTAGACACGGTGGAGTGCTCATCCTGATATCATTGAATTGTTTAGGTTATTACTAGCTAGTGACATTGTTTCGCTGGCTGAAACCGTGATTGACTTTCAGACTCTCCTGAATAATTTACACACAGCAGCATCCAAGCTTGAAACGAAGGTAAATATAAAAAAAAGTAACTGTCATTATATTCACAAAAAAGAATTGTTGTTACATTCACAAATAGAAACTGTCGTTACATTCACAAAAAGTAACTGTCGTTATATTCACAAAAAGTAACACTGTCGTTACATTCACAAAAAGGAACACTGTCGTTATATTCACAAAAAGGAACTGTCGTTATATGCACAAAAAGTAACACTGTTGTTACATTCACAAAAGTAACACTGTCGTTATATGCACAAAAAGTAACACTGTCGTTATATTCACAAAAAGTAACACTGTCGTTATATGCACAAAAAGTATTCACAAAAAGTAACACTGTTGTTACATTCACAAAAAGTAACACTGTCGTTACATGCACAAAAAGTAACACTGTCGTTATATTCACAAAAAGGAACTGTCGTTATTTGCACAAAAAAGTAACACTGTCGTTATATGCACAAAAAGTAACACTGTCGTTATATGCACAAAAAGTAACACTGTTGTTACATTCACAAAAAGTAACACTGTCGTTATATGCACAAAAGTAACACTGTCGTTATATTCACAAAAAGTAACACTGTTGTTACATTCACAAAAAGTAACACTGTCGTTACATGCACAAAAAGTAACGCTGTCGTTATATTCACAAAAAGGAACTGTCGTTATATTCACAAAAAGTAACACTGTTGTTACATTCACAAAAAGTAACACTGTCGTTATATGCACAAAAGTAACACTGTCGTTATATTCACAAAAAGTAACACTGTCGTTATATGCACAAAAGGAACTGTCGTTATATTTACAAAAGTAACAGTGTCGTTATATTCACAAAAAGTAACACTGTCGTTATATTCACAAAAAGTAACACTGTTGTTATATTCACAAAAAGTAACACTGTCGTTATATTCACAAAAAGTAACTGTCGTTATATTCACAAAAAGTAACACTGTCGTTATATTCACAAAAAGTAACACTGTCGTTATATTCACAAAAAGTAACACTGTCGTTATATTCACAAAAAGGAACTGTCGTTATATTCACAAAAAGTAACACTGTCGTTATATTCACAAAAAGTAACACTGTCGTTATATTCACAAAAAGTAACACTGTCATTATATTCACAAAAAGTAACACTGTCGTTATATTCACAAAAAGTAACACTGTCGTTATATTCACAAAAAGTAACTGTCGTTATATTCACAAAAAGTAACACTGTCGTTATATTCACAGAAAAGAACTGTCGTTATATTCACAAAAAGTAACTGTCGTTATATTCACAAAAAGTAACACTGTCGTTATATTCACAAAAAGTAACTGTCGTTATATTCACAAAAAGTAACACTGTCGTTATATTCACAAAAAGTAACACTGTCGTTATATTCACAAAAAGTAACACTGTCGTTACATTCACAAAAAGTAACACTCGTTATATTCATAAAAAGTAACACTGTCGTTATATTCACAAAAAGTAACACTGTCGTTATATTCACAAAAAGTAACACTGTCGTTATATTCACAAAAAGTAACTGTCGTTATATTCACAAAAAGTAACACTGTCGTTATATTCACAAAAGAACTGTCGTTATATTCACAAAAGTAAAAATTAACTGTCGTTATATTCACAAAAAGTAACATGTCGTTATATTCACAAAAAGAACACTGTCGTTATATTCACAAAAAGTACCTGTCGTTATATTCACAAAAGGAACTGTCGTTAATTCACAAAAAGTAAATGTCGTTATATCACAAAAGTAAACTGTCGTTATATTCACAAAAAGTAACATTCGTTATATTCACAAAAGTAACAGTGTCGTTATATTCACAAAAAGTAACACTGTCGTTATATTCAAAAAAAGTAACACTGTCGTTATATTCACAAAAAGTAACACTGTCGTTATATTCACAAAAAGTAACACTGTCGTTATATTCACAAAAAGTAACAGTGTCATTATATTCACAAAAAGTAACACTGTCGTTACATTCACAAAAAGGAACACTGTCGTTACATTCACAAAAAGTAACAGTGTCGTTATATTCACAAAAAGTAACACTGTCGTTATATTCACAAAAGGTAACACTGTCGTTACATTCACAAAAAGTAACACTGTCGTTATATTCACAAAAAGTAACAGTGTCGTTATATTCACAAAAAGTAACAGTGTCGTTATATTCACAAAAAGTAACAGTGTCGTTACAT
>JAPXFY010007277.1:0-10000 GCA_030674185.1 Monoplex corrugatus | reverse complement strand
CTATATCATTATATTATATGATCAGCATGCACATTTTTCGTCAAAGAAAATAGCTCGAACTGATTTCACTTCCGTTCATCATCACAGCACAACAATGGATGGAGGTGGATATCAGTTTCAATCTTCTCTACCATTTCCTCTGCTTCTCAGAGAGATATCATATAATTGGTTTCGTTTGTGTGTGTGAGTTTGTGTGTGTGTGTGTGTGTGTGTGTGTGGTGTGTGTGTGTGTGTGTGTGTGTGTGTGTGTGTGTGTGTGTGTGTGTGTGTGTGTGTGTGTGTGTGAGTGTGTGTGTGTGTGTTTAGTTTCTTTGTTTTTTGCTTTTTGTTTTGTTTTGTTTTGCTTTTTGTTTGTTTTGTTTTTTTGTGGCAAGTTTTTCTTTAAAAACAGAACTAGGGCTGGTTTGGAATGCCCTGGACAAACCTTTGCACAAACATAACAAAACAAGCACTAGAACGGAATCCCCAGGGGAAGAGGAAAGTGGGTAAACCAAAGCAGATGTAGAGATGGTGTCTGGAAAATTTGATGAAGGCAGCAGGATGGGCATATGCTCAATGAAAGAGAAAACAGACCAGAACCAAGTCTGTTAGAGGAAGGCTAGTATAGCCCTGTGATCCTCAATGGGCTTTGAGGAATTAAGTTAAGTGTGTGTCTCGTAGTTGTTCAGAATGGTGTCATAGAACGTGAATGGTTCTCCATCGCTGTATTTGGTGTCAGCCTGCCACGTTCCCAGATAGGGGAACAGTATAAAAACAAAAACTCATACTTCTTCTGCCAAGGTGGTTATCACCCTGCAAATTTTAAACTTGTCGATCAGCATCATGTGTTGTCCATCTATTTTTTATCTAAAACACTAATATTCATCATCAGTAAATCTAATATAAGAGCTTTGTATATCACCACACATACAAGGATCCTGGTTGAGGAGGGTAGGTCCTATCAGATCTCAGCCACATTAAATAAAAAATCACATCCTACAGCATCTCCAGGAAAGCTGGAGGGAAAGAGGGCACCAGGTAGACCCAGGGAGAAAATATCTGACGGACTTGCAGAGTTGCTGAGGACAGAGAGGGTGGGAGATGTTCTTGCAGCAACAAGGGATAGAGCCACATGGAGGGCCACGATCGCCAATGCCATCTCACAGGGCACATGATGATGATGATGATGATGATGATGATGATGATGATGATGATGATGATATGATGATGATGATGATGATCGCATCTCAGCACAATGCAAATAAATATTTCCCTCGTTCTGCAAGACTACGATCTGAGCTTACCCACGAACTGCATAAGGTCCTTGAGACCTCCGTAAAAGCCGTCAGAATCAGTTCACACAGCCAATACACGCTGTCTGCAGGACCACCAGGAAGAGCATGCAGTCAAGGGTGAGTGGCAGGTAAGCATCATGTGGTCACACTCTAACTCAGCGTGGGTTGATGAAGGTGGAAGAGAGGTTCGCTGACACTGAGCACCCCGTACCCAGGGGATTGTGACACTGATGTACATGTTTACAAGTAACCAACAAGGTTGTATATCACTGTTGTATTCCGTATTCACATAACTCTAATCTGCTTAGTATGCAGCGAGGACATTTATGTAAATATACGAACTTAGGTTAGGAAAAGACAAGCAACATTTATACAACATTCTATGAGGAAAGGAAAACTAAAGATTTCATACAAAATCAATACATTATCTGACAAGTGTATCAATAGTGCTACATCTATTTATCTTCGTGACCACTTCCAAATGTACACCCCTGCTCGAGGCAAATGTACCGCAGTCAATCGCCGCTCTTTTTCTGTATCTGGTCATACAGCTGGAGCGATCTTCTGTCGTCTATTCGACAGTCATAAATTCTGTCTCCGTCAAGTCTAGTTTGAAGGCACACTTTTTTGTTCGGAAGTAATTTCTCTCTCTACATACTCACTCTTTTGCCCCACTGCCCTCCTGTCCTCCCCTCCCAGTTTGCAGGTATGTGTGTCCTGGAATTTTGGTCGTTGTTGGATAATTGTTTTGGTGAATGATGACAGTGCGCGCTTTGGTTTGATTCTCTATCAAGAATGGCACCTCATAAATGTCATTATTGTTGTCATTTGTATTAAATGTTTAAGCAGACAGCAAAGGATAAGAGTATTTGAAAAAGATCAGAGTGTGCAGACATGATTCCACCATCAAATGTGCCCAGAATAACAACAACTGTCTTCACAGCTTGTATCTACAGTGTGCTACAAAATCTCAGTCATAAAAGCATAAACCCAAGGTCCCTCCAAAATAATCGACGAATACATAACGCTGCCATGACTTTTTTTTAACTTGACGTTTTTGCTTGCAGTACTTTCCTTCTGAACAATGCCCAGAACACTTCCCTGTATCGGGACCCCATAGCATAATACACAAAGATGTTGAAAGTGGCGTTAATGTAGCTTAACATTTCAGTGAATGACAGACCAACTCCGTATACGTTCTGATTACGTCCTTCGGTGTTAACTTCCGGGAAGACCAGCCAACTAAAACGAATCAAAGCGCATGGGGTCATGCAGGCAATGAAGAAGACAGAATTACCGATCAACATTTTGGTTAGCGCCACTTCACGGGGAGAAATGGATGATGATGTGCCAGAACGCCATGTCACGATCTGACGAAGTTTCACTGCAGTGATTATCGTTGTTATTATCACCACCATCATCTCAAGCCCAGGCAGACCAACACCAAACACAAACCCATCCAGGAAATCAATGAATTCTTTATGAGCTCTGTAAAACGTCCCAACAATGCCTATCTTGAGGCTTACACCAGAATCTGCATCATAAATACAACCAACACGAAATCGAAACGACACAATGAAAAATAGGCCTAACACAATTACAGTTACAGCAAAAATGATAACAGCCATTGTTCTAGTGCGAAGCAAAGTCTGGAACTTAAGTGGACTCAGTACACAGAGACATCTCTCACTGGCAATAATGGCAGACAGAACTGGGGAAACATAAAAGAAACCACCTATAAATAAGAGGTTTGTGTTGCACATAAAAGTAAGCAGAGGACCAAATCTTTCTCTGGTGATAAACTGTAAATACAATTGTTCACCATGAAGAAGCATAGCTGTGATTAAGTAGAGCTCATCAGCCAAGGACAAGGCAAACAGACACAGGTTGACACGATCATGTAGACCCTGTTTGTAGAACACCGCCATGTTGATGATGTTAGCTGGTCCACCATCAGAAAACATGAGCCCCAGTATATTGTTTTTAATCATGTATGAAAGTATTTCCACATCCTGACTGACAATGTTATCAGGATTGTCCCAAGGTAAATATTCCAGTTCACTGAATCTGACTTCGATGCATTCATGTTGGAAAGAAGTGTTCGAAGCAACAGTATGTGACTGATTGTCTATTGAAAAAGTGTAATGGCTTTTTGTGGTATCATTTTCATTAACAATGACAACAGACGTGTCCATCATGGCAACATCAGAACTTGGTGCCATATTGATAGATTTAAAATTATCCCTGTTTCATTAGCTTACAAGTTAAGATCAAATATATCCTCATTTAATTCTGGATTTGTGGAAACGCCAAGCACGATTCTTGCATCGCAGTAAGATACCTGTAGAATAATTGAATAGCTATCCCTAAAAGGGCCCCAAAACACGTCATGAGGTCAAGGTCGTACATACGTCACTTCTGGAATGGGCTGGGATGCTGAGAGTGTACTCATTACTTGTTGTCCTATTTACTTTACGGACGGAAAACACTAAGCAGCCTCAGAGAGAATCTACGAAGGCTACAAACCAATATAACATGGTGTCAGAAGTGAGATAATTTTGACCATGGCCCAGCAGCATCAAAGAGTAGAAAGGCGTTTCACGGCAAATGTGCCACCACCTTGTAAATTGAATTTGCAAGAAGACGTTTCAATCAACTGAAAAAAAATTCGAGCGTCAGTGGACTCATTATGCTGCAGCTACTAGATTGGATCTTGAAGACTCAAAATATCAGTGCTCGGGATTTTTGGCCTGTGCTGGAGAAGAGGCCCAAGAAGTCTATGAGGGTATTCCCTTTGGTGAAGGAGATGACGACCAAGACATTACAACAGTTTTGGAAAAATTCAAAGAATTTTGTGTAGGGAAAACACACGAGGTTTATGAAAGTTATACATTTTATAACAGACAACAAGAAAAAGGAGAAAATGTGGTATCGTATGTTACTATCCTTCCAAAAATGGCCCAGTTATGCAAATTTGGTGATCAAGAACAACATATGATTCGCGACAGGCTGGTGATTGGCATAAGAGACGATACTGTCAGAAGAAAAATTCTTGAAGAAGCAGATTTGGACTTAGAAAAGGCAATACAGATTTGCCATGCTCAAGAAGCATCAAAATTGCAAATAAAGTCCATGACAAACAATCCAGAAAGTGGAGAAGTACACCGATTGAGACAAGGGAAGTCAAAAATGATCTACTCTCTTTCAAACACCAATGCTTCAAATGTAGCAAGATCAAATCCAGGCAATTTCAGACACTCATCTTCATGCAGTCGATGTGGAAAAGATGCACATAACAGAGATGACTTGTCCAGCAAAATCTGCAAAGTGTCAAAAATGCAAACGGATAGGCCATTACGCTATCTGTTGTAGAAGTAAAGCAACAGTTCACAAAGTACACATAGAAGACGAGGAGGAAGGAAATGAATATCTTGGAATGATAGTTGGTGAATGTGTGTGTGTGTGTGTGTCGTGTTGTGTGTGTATACATTCAAGCATAATTCTATATATACATATATATATATTATATATATATATATATGTATATGTATATATGTATATGTATAATAGTAGTGTGTATATGTATACGAGAGAGAGAGAGAGAGAGAGAGGTTGTTCCTGCATTGTACAATGGATTCATACATTTTACTTCCATTAACTTGTGTCTATTTTCACTTTTCAAGTGTCTTGTTTTCTTCAGTCATAATGCGTGTAGATTAGCAAAGGAGAAATGTGTAACTTCATCTGCGTGTGGAAAATTTGTTTTGTGTTGTTACAAAACAATATTTCATTTCATATCAAAGACAAAATTGTGAGTATTAAAGATGGCAAGTATTTGGTAAGTTTTGTGGGGATGAAAACATCAAACTATATTTTCTGCTAAAATAAACGATGGTATATGATGTGACAAATTCTGACAGTGATCACGAAGTAATGAACAATTTCCATAGTGCCAAAACGTGTTTCTGCATTTAAGAAACAGTAAAACACATCCAAACAAAGCACAAAGTAATAAGTTATGAAAGTAACATAATTTTAAAAGTAAACCTAAGTATACGAGTAACCAAGGAAATTAGCATTACATGTTATGTTTCCAATATGAGATGCAGGGATGGTTGTGGCTTTTGGGACACTTGCTGACGAACGTAATTTTCACTGTAAGTTGTGAACAAAATAATCTCTTCTACAGCCCATCACAAAGCACTTCTTTCACGATATCATATGAGTTGTTACAATGTCATATGCAAGTACACCTTAAATTAAACTGGTACAAACAACAGTAAGAAGAACATCTATTCTTCTTATTCCCCTTGTATTATATTTCAGGGCTGCCAAAGCCACTCACTTTGATGATAAACATCAAGAAAATGTGCAGTTACGGATCCCTTTCCCACCCCCTTCCCCACGGTATGAAACACATAAAATATTTTCTAACCTGCTGCGTTCTATGTTCGAGAATATTGCCAAACAATGTGTGTAAAACTCAAACTTTTATACTTTACAGATGACCCGGTCTATTGATTTTGAAGCATTCTGAACAGCAGTAAAGATTTCCATGCACTTCATTAGCATCTTGAGTGTAAAGACAAGAAAACAAACCGATACTGAAAACACAAAATAATACAAAGATTACAAACACGTTGATACAAACCTAAGTGTCATTATTTTCAGATCCATTTAATAGATTTTCCTTCCTTCGCAAAGGGTATATCTTGGATCAATACAACACAATTAACAACTTACGTATCAAATTGTTCAGGCAAATGCAAGAGTGAATGATGCAATTACCGCTCATTTTTCACAGTTACCCTCCTCTCTCCCTCCCAACGACTTTCTTCTCTTAATTGCTTTAAACTGACATTATTTGATGGCATATCCATTAGTATTTGAATTAGAAACAGGATTATTTCAAACATTTCATACTACAGAATTCCCTCTCCCCTTCCAACTCTCTTTGTCTGTCTGTCTGTCTGTCTCTCTCTCTCTCTCTCTCTCTCTCTCTCTCTCTCTCTGCCTGTCTGTCTGTTTGCTTGTCTGTCTGTCTGTCTCTCTCTATCTGTCTCTGTCTGTCTGTTTTCTCTCTCTCTCTCTCTCTCTCTCTCTCTCCTCTCTCTCTCTCTCACGTGATTTTGATAGGTATCATGCAGTAATCTTAACATTGACAGCTATAATACATACAGTAATGACATTAAAAAATGAACTCCATTCAACCAGTCAAACAATTTAAAACATAGACTCGATATTTTCAAAATGAAGATTGTAATGAACTGTTAAAAACCATTGCAAAAATACAAACATGGACAATTAACAATGAATTCGTTAAAACAGTAATGTGAACAACTGAAAGTGTACATTCGGATTACACACCACCACACACACACACACACACACACACACACACACACACACACACACACACACATACACACACACACACACACACTTACACAAGAAATAAACAAACACATACACACACATACATACATACATACATATACATACATACATACATACATACATACATGCAGCATGCATACACTACATACATACATACTACATACATACATGCATCATACATACAATACATACTCATACATACATACATACATACATACATACATACATACATACATACCATACATACATACATCATACATACATACACATACATTATACATACATACACACATACAACATACATACATACATATACATACATACATTACATACATACATACATACATAACATATACATACATACATACATCAAATAAACATACATACATACTACATGTAATAATATAATCATACTCATTATTGTGGGTTGTCAATGTGTAATTTGCTTTATAGGGATTCAAAGAAGAAATAGGCATGATTACTGCGTTGTAAAGATTGAAATCAATGGATGTATCTAGACTCGTACAAATAGGAAAGCTTAATGATAGTAGTATAGATAGACAGATATAAGTTACTGTTCTTGTGAAGGTAGAGGGTTGTCTTGCATGTTTTGTGTTGGTTTTGAAATAGTAAGATAGCTGAAGTTTTAGGGGGGAGAGGAGAAGCAGTGTTTCTCACTGAGTACACCAAGAAATGTTGTGGTGTGTGATCATAGACTTAGAGCTGTTTTATCATCTGTGGGGAATGGCAAAGAACTATATTTAATAATTTCGGGCGGTTCCAGCCAGAAAAGTACGACTGGAGGTTCTAGTACTGCACAGTAGAAGTTGCACAGGGAGTGCAGGACAGAAAATGAACTGTGTGTATATTTTAGTGAATAAATATGCTGTGAAAGGATGCTGTGACATCTCCCACTGGACGAAGCAGCAGGGAACTTTTAGTCTTTTTCGCCCTATTTTTGTATTTAGTGTTTGTTTGTTTGTGATCTTATACAGAAAATACAGAAACAAGGCTCCACATATTTCCAGGCAATCACTAGAATAACAGCATCAATAATTCACTCTAATGACGGGGATGGAATGGGGGACAACAGTGAGGGAGACGTTGATGGGCAAGTCAATATCGGAGCGAAAATCCCGGTCCCGCAGCTCTGCAAAGCGCAATTAAAACCAGTCGTGGTGAAATGAAATGGAGGCGCAGAATTAGAAGCAACACATATAATTGATTAGAAGCTTGCTGCCTTTGGCTTGAGGATGGACGGTGTAAGCTCACTTCATGTACGCAGCTGAAGTAGCAGAACTCCGTTCCTGTGTTCACAAAAAAATCAAGAGAAGCGAACAGTTATACGTTAAGACAGTTCAGCATTTTGTTTTCAGTTTCAATTTTGACCAGTCTTTGACTGGAACCTTCCGCTATTACAGAGAATCGTGTGAAGTATTGTATGATGCTAAAATGTACAATTTAAACATTGAAGTACTAAACGACCCAAATCTGTGACATATGTTGTATGTCTGTTGCGTGTCTCTCTAGTTGTTGCCTGTTTTGTTCTGTGCTGTATTTGTTTCGTAAGTCATGTATGATTTGCATCTGGGCTGATGGCCAGAGCGCAAAGAAACGTCCTCTCTCTTTCGGTCTCGGTCTCTGTCTCTGTCTCTCTCTCTGTCTCTCTTCTCTCTCTTCTCTCTCTCTCTCTCTCCTCTCTCTCTCTCTCTCTCTCTCTCCTCCCTCCCTCTCTCTCTCTCAAGCACTCATCACACACACACACCCTCACATATTCACAAACTCGCAAAAACAATTCTGTTCTTTATTGTTTTTCATGCTCTCGAACAATCTGTGTACACAGATGAGTACTCACCACCGTCATCAGGCATCAAGCACGCCCAGTGGAAACACATCATGCCCCCTGTAAAAGTCAAGGTCAACTGCTCACTTGGTCAGCTTTCAAATCGAATGGGTCACCCCATGCTAAGACCATGAGAAACCTAGTTCAGATAATAGCTAGAACAGAGACTTTTCTCCCCTCTCTTCCTAGAGCTTAAATAGTGGTCTTGGTGCTATTCTTCCTGTGGACACGATATGACAAAGCGAGTTCCCATGTACAGCACACATTCAGCGCACGTTAAATATTCCACAGCACAAATGAGTTGTCAACAGAAAAATTCTGTAGCAAAATCCACTATCTTAGTTAAACTGAAATACACGCATACACACGAAAAATGAGTGGCGCATCTAGGTGGCGAGGCATTCTCCCCAGGAAAAGCAGCCTGAATTCCACATGATTAATCCGTGTGACAAAAAGATGACTACAATGAATATAACACAGACTAGACGCCATGATGTTACAGGCATCTTCCTCCTTTGTGAGAGGTTGATGGACTTAACACAGCCAGCTGTGGATTTCCACTGAACAGTTTAATGATTCTATCAGACAGATGTTTGGAAAAACTCTCCATAGAAATCTTTAACCTTGTTGTGGGGAACATGCTGACACACAGACCACCGCGCACAAAGGTTAAAGCAAATGGGAGATGGTGTGAATGACAGTTGTTCCTATGTATGTGCGTGCGTGCGTGCGTGCTGTGGTGTGTGTGTTGTGTGTGTGTGTGTGTGTGTGTGTGTTGTGTGTGTGTGTGTGTGTGTGTGTGTGTGTGGTGTGTGTGTTGTGTGTGTGTGTGTGTGTGTGTGTTGGAATGAATTGGATTGGATGTATTCGTTTTCGGTCACAACGGACGTTTTTAACATGTGAAATGCGGATGTCTCTCCCTGGAGAAAGTGTGTCGCCATAGTATGGCATCAGCACTCTTCCTTTTTTTTCCTGTATGATTGTATTTTTGTTTCTAGAAAAGAAAATGAAAGGGACCTACAAATTGTAATAGAAATAGAAAGCAAAAATAAAGGGCTGGAGCTAAATAACTAGAAGACTGAAGTCATGGTAATCAGTAAAAAAAAAAAACCATTAAATTTTCTCATGAAAAAATAATAGCAAATGGCATACGCTTTGAGACAGGTTCATAAGTTTTTAAATATCTGGGAACGGTCATTTCACCAGATGGCCGTGCACATCAGAAATACCAGCAGAATCGGCCAAGCCAAAACAGCATTCAAGAAGATGAAAAGCATTCTTACCAACAAATGCCTATCAGTTAACATCAGGAAGAGAGTTCTTGAACGTTATATAGAACCGATAATGTTATATGGTTGTGAGGCGTGGACAGTCAACACGCAAAGCCGAGACAAGACTGAGGCAGCCGAAATGTGGTTTCTAAGAAGAATGTTGAGAGTTCCATGGACAGCAAAGAAAACAAACGAGACAGTTTTGAAGGTGGCAG
>JAPXFY010007276.1:0-5000 GCA_030674185.1 Monoplex corrugatus | reverse complement strand
TCGTTGCTGTTGTTGTTGTTATTATAATATAATGGATCATCATCACCATCACCATCATCATCATCATCATCATTATCATTGTTGTTGTTGTTGTTATAAAATAATGGATACTTACATAGCACACTGTCCAGAAAACTCCTCTAGATGCCTTTCAAAAAGAAATGATAAGATTCCTCAGAAATATATACAATACACATAATATTCTACATCACACATTGAATGAGAATTATATACATACACCTAGATTCATCTGGCAAAATGTACATCTATGGATACAAACAAACAACATTGACAGCATTCAATATTCAGGAGGAAAAAAAGCATATAATAATAATAATAATAATAATAATTACAATATTTATATAGCGCAAAATCTTGATAAAATCAAATCTAAGCGCTGAAACACACACACGCACGCACGCACACACACGCACGCACACACACGCACCCACGCACACACACACACACACACACACACACACACACACACACACACACGGCTATAAATGGGGAGAAAGAATAAAAACAATGGAAAATTATAGAGAGCATATTATATACAATTATATATTGCAATGTGATTCCCCTCCGAGTGGAGAGAGGCTGCAGAGGGGATTGAGTGAGGTTAGGATTTTATGCAGAGGAGAAAAGGTGAGTTTTGAGAGCGGACTTGAAGGAGACAAAAGTAGGTTGCTGACGGACTGAGAGAGGAAGTTTGTTCCAGGAAAGTGGACCAGAAACAGAGAAGGCTCGTGGACCATAGGTATTGAGCTTAGTGCGTGGAAAGCGAAAAGTCAGAGGATCGGAGGCAGAGCGGAGGGTACGTGAGGGAACATAGATCTCAAGTAGGCTTGACAGGTAATCGGGGGCTGCGTTATTGAGGCTTTTGTAGCACATGGTGTCTAGTTTGTACTGTATGCGCTTTGATACAGGGAGCCAGTGAAGTTGTGCCAGGAGAGGAGATATGTGGTCAGCTTTTTTCTTTTTGAGTACAAGGCGTGCAGCATTGTTTTGAATGCGCTGTAGGATGTGAGTGGTGGAGGCAGGAAGACCGGATAGGGTGCGGGAGTCGAAGGGTTAAACAATAAAACATAAGTATCAGAGGAAGAGCAGAACTGGAGAGACGGATAATAGAAGTGGAACAGTACAAAAATATATTCTGGTCCAGTACCACAGCAGAAAAACATCAGAGTGGATAGCTTGTAGTCTATTCGGTCAGAAACAGCCAGCCAGTGGAGACAGCGATAAAGAGGAGTAACGTGATCAAATTTCATAAACTTTGTGAATGGGTCTCGCTACATTATTTTGGTTTCATTGAAGTCTATCCAAAAAGTATTTGAAAAGGCCGGCACATACGCACACACACACGCACATACACGCACCCTCATACACGCACGCACGCACGCACACATGCGCACCTACACGTACACACATGCGTGTGCGCAGACACACACGGAACGCAGACACTCGTGCACATGAATACACACACACACACACACACACACACACACACACACACACACACACACACACACATACACACACACACACACACACACACACACACACACACACACACACACAAACACACACACACACACAAACACACACACTAGGATTGAGACATCGTGAAAGGGTCTGTACTCTATGACTACTATCATAATATATCCTGGCGTCAACCAGGCCCGAGAAATACAAACACCTGCGGGGATGATCAAGGGGTTTGAGCGATACCTTCAGTGACACATCCGTGAAGTAATTGATACTCCACTGTATGATCCCAGTCATCCCACTGAGAGCCCATCATAACACGCTCAACTCTTGCTGGATGTGAATTGATTTGGGGCAGTAAAAATCCCACACTGATTTTGACATGACCGATGGGGCTTCGAACCCACAACCATCCAGTCGGTAGTCATTTGTGCTAACCACCACGCCACGGCGACTAGTAAGTTGAAGGTCTGTATTGTTTTGCTTGTACTTTTTGTTTTGATTTCTCATGGTTTTGATCACACGTGATCGATTGGCATAATTTATGGAAGTCGATAGTCCAGTTTATTATATGTATTTCATTTCCTTAACGTCTTTGACTATGTGTGTTATGGTTCATGTATCTTCATCATAGCAATAGCTGACATGTCGTCCTCTTCCAGTGTTTTGTTCTCTATGCTTCCTTTACTTTCCTCTTTTCCTTTGATTCTATGTCTCTGTAATCTGCTAACTTGTGTGTTTTTTTTTGTTTTTTTTATTGTTAACGTGACACACAGACACACACACACGCGTACAACCCCTCCCCCCCTATGTGTATATATATATATACGTATATATATGTATATATATATATATATATATATATATATATATATATATGTATGTTGTGTTATACATACACAAACACATACATATTATATATATATATATATGTATATATATGTATCTATTTATATATACATATATATATGTGTACATATACATATATACATATATATTTATTCATATATATGTATATATATACACACATTCATACACACACATAGATAGATAGATAGACAGATAGACAGACAGACAGACAGACAGACAGACAGAGAAAAAAGAGAGAGAGAGAGCTACGACTGCTGTTATTATCATGTTGTTATTGCTGTTGTCTTATTATTGTTAGTGGTTGACATGCAATTGCTTTAAATATTTTTGCCTTTGTCTTTGTAATTTCGTAAATCGCCTGACGGAATGGTATATAGAAATCTATTTTCTTAAAATTCATTTTCGTAACTTCTCCGAAAATATGCGTCATATGATTCATCTGTTGTCTATTATACATACATATATATATATAAACATTTATAGGCCATTTTATGAGGAAAGGGAAATTGGAGCACCTGGTCACAACGAGAAAGCTGGAGGGAAAGAGAGCACCGGGTACACCCAGGGAGAAGATACTAGACGGACTTGCAGAGTGGCTGGGGACAGGAAGGGTGGAAGATATGTTTGAGCAACAAGTGACAGAGACAGATGGAAGTCCATAATCGCCAACGCCATGCGGCAAGGCACCTGATGATGATGATGATGATGATGATGATATATATATATATATATACATATATATATAAATACATTCATATATATATATATATATGTGTGTGTGTGTGTATGTGTGTGTGTGTGTGTGTGTGTGTGTGTGTGTGTGTGTGTGTGTGTGTGTGTGTGTGTGTGTGTGTGTACTTACATTATATGTATGGCAAAGCAAGGAGAAGCTGTAAGACAAGCCCAGTAGGACTTAATGTTACTATTCTTATGTAATAATGCATGTATGTTTCAACCATTGTAAGACACACAACTCTAATTTCCCAGTCCTGAGGCTTAAGATAGTTACCTGCATTTATTCTACATAATAATGCAGTCTCTAGCAATCACGTTCTTTTCACAAGTACCCATTGACAGAATTCTGACTGTTAACTTTTTTCAATAAGAATTCATCGCACTCTGACAATTCCACATACGCTCCACCCAAATTTGTCGATAATTGTCTGGCAGACTCCTTGAGCCTGCGCAAAAACAGGAAGATCTTGAAATGGGGAAGAGGAAGGACAGGACCCATGAAACACTATACTGACACCATCAGAATGAATGAAGTATCAATAAGATAGGCAGCAAAGAGACTACTTTTTGTTGTTGTTTTAATGATACAGGCTGGGATTGAACTCGAGATAAGCAACTCTGGAATCCACGGCACTGTCAGCACAGCACAGCCAGCCAGCCAGCCAGCCAGCCAGCCCGCATAACTTGAGAATATGGACAGTGGCCATGTTAGCTCCAGCTTCAAACTTCAGACTACAAAACACTTTATCACTCAAGAAGAGTGGCATTAGGTCCCACTGAACTTGTCTTGATTCTTTGACTCCCGCGCCCTATTCACCAACTGCAAAAAATGTAACCCTTTGACTCCATCATCCTATCCACAATTGCAATAATTTAACCCTTTGATTCCTTCACACTGTCCACCATGTGTAAAAAAATAATCCTTTGACTCCTGCACCCTATCCACCAACTGCAAAGAATTTAACCCTTTGACTCCATCACCCTATCCACAACAGCAAAAATTTAACCCTTTGATACCTTCATACTGTCCACCATGTGTAAAAAATTAACCCTTTGACTCCCGTATCCTATCCATCATCTGCAACAAATTAACCCTTTAACTTCCTCACCCCATCCACTAGTTTCCTGCTCAAACTCCTATGTGTCTGTAGGAAGCTGGTGGATAGGGTGAGGGAATCAAAAAGGTTAAGGTTTTGCTTCGCGAGTATGGTTGACAATGAAGAATGCTGGTGGACAGGGTGCGGGAGTCAAAGGGCCAGTAACAGCTACTTCCTGCTACTCTACACATACGATACAAGCGTATTAAAAACAGAGACAAACAAACAAACTAAACCAGATGAGCCATGATATACACACTGTAAATATTCGAACTTAAATTTCAAAACGATTTATAACTCGAGGATGGTAGCATTAAGTCCCAATGGACCCCCGTCTAACATGTATTCCTTGCGACATAATGTAAGTATATAACACATAACAACAACACACACACCAAACGAAAGAAGTTACAGACAAGAACGGTAATAAGATGTCAACTTTTATATGAAAATCGGTCAAGCGTGCGAGACAGACAGACGTATGTAAAACAAACGTATGTCAACCCCTAACAGCAACGACAAAACAACAACAATCACATAACAACAGCAGTAGGAAACAATATACACATTTTTGTTTAGAAGTGGGTCCGTTTGCAGGGCCTTTCTGAGAACACAGAGGTTTCTGATAACACAGGGACAGTAGGTCTGAGCCTCAAGCGGGCCTCAGTGTTTCAACGGCCTGGCAATTGCAGTATGAGGTGAGAGATTGTCAAAAGGTTACTGTTATAATAGAACAGTAGACTCTAAATCTGATGTCTCGGGTTCAGTCCCAGCCCGAAATCTAAAAACACTGGCCAGTTTTACTGCACA
>JAPXFY010007275.1:0-11092 GCA_030674185.1 Monoplex corrugatus | reverse complement strand
TATGTTGTGCATTTCTCTACACCATCATAGTTGTGTGTAGGTGTAGTTGCTGGGTATAAAGGTAGGCTTGGACTACCTTTATTGGGGAATGTTCTGAGCGCAGAGTTTTGTGTTTTGGCTCTTTCTATGCTAGCTGAATCGGTACCGCAAAGAAGATTGGATTTTGAGAAATTCTACAACATGGGAGTGACTCCTACGTGACTCTCAAGAGTTACAATCCTTGGTTAATCTTGAACAATTCTCCCTGCTTCCCTCTTATTTCCTTTACTGTTACCTATATGTTTTGGAAACAACCCTATATATCTTCTGTCTTGTCTATATGTGTGGTTTGGTCAGTTCAAAAGTAAAAGACTATGTCATCTTGAACATGACACCAATATGTTGTGTGCATTTTTCTACACCATCATAGTTGTGTGTAGGTGTAGTTGCGGGGTATAAAGGTACGCTTCGGTATTCCTAATTGGGAATATTCTGAACTTACAGTTTTGTGCGTTTTGGCTGCTTCTACGCTAGGTGAATGAGTGCCTCAAACTATGTTGGATTTTGAGGAAATCTACGACATGGGAGGTAACTCCTACATGACTCTCAAGAGTTGCAATTCTTGGTAAATCTTTAAAGATTCTCCCTGTTTCCATCTTATTTCCTTTAATGTTACTTATATGCCTTGGAAGTAACCCTGTATATGTTCTGTTTTCCGTATTGCGTGTGCGCATGGTGAGTTCAAGAATAAAAGACTATGTCAGTCTTGAACATGACACCAATATGTTGTATGCATTTCTCTACACCAGCATAGTTGTGTGTAGGTGTAGTTGCTGGGTATAAAGGTAGGCTTGGACATACCTTTATTGGGGAATGTTCTGAGCGCAGAGTTTTGTGTTCTGTGGCTCTTTCTATGCTAGCTGAATCGGTACCGCAAAGAAGATTGGATTTTGAGAAATTCTACAACATGGGAGATGACTCCTACGTGACTCTCAAGAGTTACAATCCTTGGTTAATCTTGAACAATTCTCCCTGCTTCCCTCTTATTTCCTTTACTGTTCCTATATGTTTTGGAAACAACCCTATATATCTTCTGTCTTGTCTATATGTGTGTGTTTGGTCAGTTCAAAAGTAAAAGACTATGTCATTCTTGAACTGACACCAATATGTTGTGTGCATTTTTCTACACCATCATAGTTGTGTGTAGGTGTAGTTGCGGGGTATAAAGGTACGCTTCGGTATTCCTAATTGGGAATATTCTGAACTTACAGTTTTGTGCGTTTTGGCTGCTTCTACCTAGGTGAATGAGTGCCTCAAACTATGTTGGATTTTGAGGAAATCTACGACATGGGAGGTAACTCCTACATGACTCTCAAGAGTTGCAATTCTTGGTAAATCTTTAAAGATTCTCCCTGTTTCCATCTTATTTCCTTTAATGTTACTTATATGCCTTGGAAGTAACCCTTGTATGCATTTCTCTACACCAGCATAGTTGTGTGTAGGTGTAGTTGCTGGGTATAAAGGTAGGCTTGGACATACCTTTATTGGGAATGTTCTGAGCGCAGAGTTTTGTGTTCTGTGGCTCTTTCTATGCTAGCTGAATCGGTACCGCAAAGAAGATTGGATTTTGAGAAATTCTACAACATGGGAGATGACTCCTACGTGACTCTCAAGAGTTACAATCCTTGGTTAATCTTGAACAATTCTCCCTGCTTCCCTCTTATTTCCTTTACTGTTACTATATGTTTTGGAAACAACCCTATATATCTTCTGTCTTGTCTATATGTGTGTGTTTGGTCAGTTCAAAAGTAAAAGACTATGTCATTCTTGAACATGACACCAATATGTTGTGTGCATTTTTCTACACCATCATAGTTGTGTGTAGGTGTAGTTGCGGGGTATAAAGGTACGCTTCGTATTCCTAATTGGGGAATATTCTGAACTTACAGTTTTGTGCGTTTTGGCTGCTTCTACCTAGGTGAATGAGTGCCTCAAACTATGTTGGATTTTGAGGAAATCTACGACATGGAGGTAACTCCTACATGACTCTCAAGAGTTGCAATCCTTGGTTAATCTTAAAATTCTCCCTGTTCCATCTTATTTCCTTTAATGTTACTTATATGCCTTGGAAGTAACCCTGTATATGTTCTGTTTTCCGTATTGCGTGTGCGCATGGTGAGTTCAAGAATAAAAGACTATGTCAGTCTTGAACATGACACCAATATGTTGTTGCATTTCTCTACACCAGCATAGTTGTGTGTAGGTGTAGTTGCTGGGTATAAAGGTAGGCTTGGACATACCTTTATTGGGGAATGTTCTGAGCGCAGAGTTTTGTGTTCTGTGGCTCTTTCTATGCTAGCTGAATCGGTACCGCAAAGAAGATTGGATTTTGAGAAATTCTACAACATGGAGATGACTCCTACGTGACTCTCAAGAGTTACAATCCTTGGTTAATCTTGAACAATTCTCCCTGCTTCCCTCTTATTTCCTTTACTGTTACCTATATGTTTTGGAAACAACCCTATATATCTTCTGTCTTGTCTATATGTGTGTTTTTTGGTCAGTTCAAAAGTAAAAGACTATGTCATTCTTGAACATGACACCAATATGTTGTGTGCATTTTTCTACACCATCATAGTTGTGTGTAGGTGTAGTTGCGGGTATAAAGGTACGCTTCGGTATTCCTAATTGGGGAATATTCTGAACTTACAGTTTTGTGCGTTTTGGCTGCTTCTACTCTAGGTGAATGATGCCTCAAACTATGTTGGATTTTGAGGAAATCTACGACATGGGAGGTAACTCCTACATGACTCTCAAGAGTTGCAATCTTGTAAATCTTTAAAGATTCTCCCTGTTCCATCTTATTTCCTTTAATGTTACTTATATGCCCTTGGAAGTAACCCTGTATATGTTCTGTTTTCCGTATTGCGTGTGCGCATGGTGAGTTCAAGAATAAAAGACTATGTCAGTCTTGAACATGACACCAATATGTTGTTGCATTTCTCTACACCATCATAGTTGTGTGTAGGTGTAGTTGCTGGGTAAAAGGTAGGCTTGGACATACCTTTATTGGGGAATGTTCTGAGCGCAGAGTTTTGTGTCTGTGGCTCTTCTATGCTAGCTGAATCGGTACCGCAAAGAAGATTGGATTTTGAGAAATTCTCAACTGGGAGATGACTCCTACGTGACTCTCAAGAGTTACAATCCTGGTTAATCTTGAACAATTCTCCTGCTTCCCTCTTATTTCCTTTACTGTACCTATATGTTTTGGAAACAACCCTATATATCTTCTGTCTTGTCTTATGTGTGTGTTTGGTCAGTTCAAAAGTAAAAGACATGTCATTCTTGAACATGACACCAATATGTTGTGGCATTTTTCTACACCACATAGTTGTGTGTAGGTGTAGTTGCGGGTATAAAGTACGCTCGGTATTCCTATTGGGAATATTCTGAACTTACAGTTTTGTGCGTTTTGGCTGCTTCTACCTAGGTGAATGATGCCTCAAACTATGTTGGATTTTGAGGAAATCTACGACATGGAGGTAACTCCTACATGACTCTCAAGAGTTGCAATTCTTGTAATCTTTAAAGATTCTCCTGTTCCATCTTATTTCCTTTAAT
This sequence comes from Monoplex corrugatus, assembly GCA_030674185.1. Lineage (NCBI taxonomy): Eukaryota > Metazoa > Mollusca > Gastropoda > Littorinimorpha > Ranellidae > Monoplex > Monoplex corrugatus. The sequence goes on along the minus strand of JAPXFY010007275.1, from coordinate 7,492 downwards.
GTTATTATATGCCTTGGAAGTAACCCTGTATATGTTCTGTTTTCCGTATTGCGTGTGCGCATGTGAGTTCAAGAATAAAGACTATGTCAGTCTTGAACATGACACCAATATGTTGTATGCATTTCTCTACACCAGCATAGTTGTTGTAGGTGTAGTTGCTGGGTATAAAGGTAGGCTTGGACATACCTTTATTGGGGAATGTTCTGAGCGCAGAGTTTTGTGTTCTGTGGCTCTTTCTATGCTAGCTGAATCGGTACCGCAAAGAAGATTGGATTTTGAGAAATTCTACAACATGGGAGATGACTCCTACGTGACTCTCAAGAGTTACAATCCTTGGTTAATCTTGAACAATTCTCCTGCTTCCCTCTTATTTCTTACTGTTACCTATATGTTTTGAAACAACCCTATATATCTTCTGTCTTGTCTATATGTGTGTGTTTGGTCAGTTCAAAAGTAAAAGACTTGTCATTCTTGACATGACACCATATGTTGTGTGCATTTTCTACACCATCATAGTTGTGTGTAGTGTAGTTGCGGGGTATAAAGGACGCTTCGGTATTCCTATTGGGAATATTCTGACTTACAGTTTGTGCGTTTTGGCTGCTTCTACTAGGTGAATGAGTGCCTCAAACTATGTTGGATTTTGAGGAAATCTACGACATGGAGGTAACTCCTACTGACTCTCAAGAGTTGCAATCTTGGTAATTAAAGATCTCCTGTTCCATCTTATTTCCTTTATGTTACTTATATGCCTGGAAGTAACCTGTATATGTTCTGTTTTCCGTATTGCGTGTGCCATGGTGAGTTCAGAATAAAAGACTATGTCAGTCTTGAACATGACACAATAGTGTATGCATTTCTCTACACCGCATAGTTTGTGTAGGTATTGCTGGTATAAAGGAGGCTTGGACAACCTTTATTGGGAATGTTCTGAGCGCAGAGTTTTGTGTTCTTGGCTCTTTCTATGCTAGCTGAATCGGTACCGCAAAGAAGATTGGATTTTGAGAAATCTACAACATGGGAGATGACTCTACGGACTCTCAAGAGTTACAATCCTTGGTTAATCTTGAACAATCTCCTGTTCCTCTATTTCCTTACTGTTCCTATATGTTTTGGAAACAACCCTATATATCTTCTGTTTGTCTATATGTGTGTGTTTGGTCAGTTCAAAGTAAAGACTGTCATTCTTGAACTGACACCAATATGTGTGTGCATTTTTCTACACCATCATAGTTGTGTGTAGGTGTAGTTGCGGGTATAAAGGTACGCTTCGGTATTCCTAATTGGGAAATTCTGAATTACAGTTTGTGCGTTTTGGCTGCTTCTACATAGGTGAATGAGTGCCTCAAACTATGTGGATTTTGAGGAAATCTACGACATGGAGGAACTCTACATGACTCTCAAGAGTTGCAATCTTGTAATCTTAGTTCTTGTTCCACTTATTTCCTTTAATGTTATTATATGCCTTGGAAGTAACCCTGTATGTTCTGTTTCGTATTGCGTGTGCGCATGGTGAGTCAAGAATAAAGACTATGTCAGTCTTGAACATGACACCAATATGTTGTTGCATTTCTCTACACCAGCATAGTTGTTGTAGGTGTAGTTGCTGGTATAAAGGTAGGCTTGGACATACTTTATTGGGAATGTTCTGAGCGCAGAGTTTTGTGTTCTGTGGCTCTTCTATGCTAGCGAATCGGTACGCAAAGAAGATTGGATTTTGAGAATTCTACAACATGGGAGATGACTCCTACGTGACTTCAAGAGTTACAATCCTTGGTAATCTTGACAATTCTCCTGCTTCCCTTTTTTCCTTTACTGTTCCTATATGTTTGGAAACAACCCTATATATCTTCTGTTTGTCTATATGTGTGTGTTGTCAAGACTTGTCATTTTTGAAAAAGGACACAATTGTTGTTGCATTTTTCTACACCATCATAAGTTGTGGTTAGTGTTGGTTATAAAGGTAGCTTCGGTTTCCAAAATTTGGGGAATTTGAATTTTACAGTTTTTGCTTTTTGGTGTTCTAGTTGGTAAATTTAGTGCCCCCAAAAAATATTTGGTTTTTGAGGAAATCACGACATGGGGGGGTAACTCCATGGACTCTCAAGAGTTCAATTTTGGGTTAATCTTAAAAGATTCCCCCTGTTCCTTTTTTTCCTTTATGTTACTATAGTTTTGGAAAAACCCTTATATTTCTTTTTTCTTTTTGGTGTGGTTTGGTAGTTAAAAATTAAAAGACTATGCCCACTTGAACATGACACCAATATGTTTTGCTTTTTTCTAAAACACTAGTTGTGTGGTTTTTTGGGAAAAAGGGTTCCCCCGTTTTCCTATTTGGGGGAAATTTTCTGAAATTATGTTTTGGGGTTTCCGTTCTACCTGGGTAAATTTGGTACCAAAAGTTGGATTTTGAGAAATCTACACATGGGGGGTAAAACCCCTTTCTGACTCTCAAGATTAAAAATTTTTGGTTTTTTCTTAAAAATTCTCCCTGCTTCCTTTTATTTCCTATAATGTTACTTATTTTTGGAAACCCTTATATTTCTTTTTTTCCCTATGTGAGGGGTTTGGGGTTTTAGTTCAAAATAAAGACTATTAAATTTTGGGAACTATGACCCAATATTTTGTGTGAAATTTTCTACACCATCTTTGTTTTGAGGGGGGAGTTGGGGGAATAAGGTGCTTGGAATTTTTTATTGGAAAATTTTCTGATCAGAGTTTTTTGTTTTGGGCTTTTTCTATCTAGTGAATTTTTGGCCCAAAAAGTTGGATTTTGAGAAATTTCAACACATGGGAGTACTCCTACTGACTCTCAAGGTTCAATTTTGGGTTTAATCTTAAAAATTCCCCCTGTTTCCATCTTATTTCTTTAGGGTCCCTATATGTTTTGGAAAAAACCCTTATACCCTTTGGTTTGCTATTGGTGTGTTTGGTCGTTCAAATTTAAAAGGGACTATGTCACCCTTGAATGACCCCAATATGTTGTTGCTTTTTTTTCTAAACCAAAGTTGTGTGTGTGTATTTGGGGGGGTATAAAGGTAGTTTTCTACCTAATTGGGGATTTTCTGACCTTTTTATTTTTGGGGTTTTGGCTTTTTAAAACCTGGGTAAATTTTGGGACCCAAAATTTGGTTTTTGAAAAATCACACATGGGAGTTTGGGGACCCTACGTGCTCTCAGAGTTAAAAACCCTTTGGGTTTAAAACTTGAACAATTCTCCCTGCTTCCTCTTTTTTCCCTTTTTTCTTTTACCAATTTTGGAAACAACCCTATATATCTTCTGTCTTGTCATATGTGGTGTTTGGTCAGTTCAAAATAAAGACTAGTCATTCTTGAAAAAGACAACAAATATTGTTGTGTGCATTTTTCAAACACCATATAGTTGTTTTTTGGTTTAGTTGCGGTAAAAAGGGTATGTTTCCCGTTTTCCCTAATTGGGGATATTCTGAACTTACTTTTTTTTGTCTTTTTGGCTGCTTCTACCTAGGTAAATTTAGTACATCAAACTATGTTGGATTTTGAGGAAATCTACGAATGGGAGGTAACTACCTACATGACTCTCAAGAGTTAAATCCTTGGTTAATCTTAAAAGATTCTCCCCTGCTTCCATCTTATTTCATTAATGTTACTTATATGCCTTGGAAATAAACCTGGAATGTTCTGTTTTCCGTACTAGTGTGGGTGCCTGGTTGAGTTCAAGAATAAAGACTATATTAGTTTGAGCTGACAACAATATGATTGTGTTGATTTCTCTACACCTTCATCGTTGGTGTGTAGGTGTAGTTGTTGGGGATAAAAGGAGTAGGCTTGGACATTCCCTTTAGTTGGGGGAATTGTTCTGAGTGCAGAGTTTTGTGTTTGGTGGCCTTTCTATGCTAGCTGAATCTGGTTGCCGCAAAGGAGATTGGATTTTGGCAGAAATTTATACATGGGAGATGACTCCTACGTGACTCTCAAGAGTTACAATCTTGGTTAATCTTGAACAATTCTCCCTGCTTTCCCTCTTATTCTTTACTGTTACCTATATTGTTTTGGAAACAACCCTATATATCTTCTGTCTTGTCCTTATGTGTGTGTTTGGTCAGTTAATAAAGTAAAAGACTATGTCACATTCTGAAATGACAACCATATATGTTGTGTGCATTTTTTCTACTCCATCATAGTTCGTGGGTAGGTGTTGTTGCGGGGTATAAAGGTACGCTTCGGTATTCAATTGGGGAGATATTCTGAACTTTACAGTTTTGTGAGTTTTGGCTGACTTTACACCTAGGTGAATTAGTGCCTCAAACTATGTTGTGGTTTTGAGGAAGGAAAATCTACGACAATGGGAGGTAACTCCTACGTGGAACTCTCAAGAGTTACATAATCCTTGGTTAATCTTCCAACTATTCTCCCTTTCCACTTCTTAATTTCCTTTACTGTTACCTATATGTTTTTGTAAAACACCTTATATATCTTCTTGTCTTTGTCTATATGTGTGTGTTTGGTCAGTTCAAAGAAAAAGGACTATGTCTTCTTGAACTTGACCCCAAAATTGTTGTGTGCTTTTTTCTACCCCAATATAGTTTTGTGTAGGTTAGTTGGGGGTATAAAGGTGCTTGGGGTTTTCCTAATTGGGGAATTCTGAATTTTACGTTTTTTTGCGTTTTGGCGGGTTCTATTTAGGTGAATTAGTTCCTCAAACTATTTTGGATTTTAAAGGAAATCTACGAATGGGGGGAAAATCCTACTGCTCTCAATTGCAATTTTGGGTTTAATTTAAAAGATTCCCCCGCTTCCATTTTTTCCTTTAATGTTATTTATTCCCTTGGGGAAGAAACCGGTTATGTTCTGTTTCCTTTCTGTGTGGGGCATGGTGATTTCCCGAAAAAGACTTTTAAAAGTCTTAAACATGCCCCCAATATTTGTGTCCCTTTTTTTAACCTTTTTTTCGTTGTGTGTAGGTTTTTAGTTTTTGGGGTTTAAAAAGGGTTGGGGGGCTTTTCCTTTTTAATTGGGGGAATGTTCTGATGCGATTTTTGTGTTTTGTGGCTTTTCTATGTAGTAAATGGGTTCCCGCAAAAAAGATTGGTTTTTGAAAAATTAAAATAAGGGAGTTTGATCCCTAGTGACCCAAAGAGTTACAACCCGGGTTTAAATTTTGAAAAAATTTCCCTGTTTCCCTCTTATTTTTTATGTTCCCTATTTTTTTGGAAACAACCTTATTTTCTTTTGTCTTACTATTGTGTTTGTATTTAAAAGTTAAATTACTAACCAATTTGAATCATATACCCCAATAGTTTGTGTTGTTATTTCCCCGTATTAGTTGTTAGGTTACATTGGGTTGGAATAAAATTAGTTCGTTTTGACTTTGGGATATTGAAGTACATTTTGGGTTTTGGGTTTACTAGAATGGGCCAATTTGTGATTTTATAATTTACGACATCTGGTAATCTAAAGGATTCTCAGATCATCTTTTTTAATCTTCATAAAGTCCTGTGTCCTTTATTTCTATTCTGTGTCATTTTAGATAACAACTATATATCTTGTACATTCTTTTGTGTGCTTTTTCACTTCAATGTTATGATATGTTTTGAAATGACCATAGTGTTCTTTTTGAATTCTGTTGGGTTTGGTTTGGGTCTTTATGCTATGATGCAAGTTGGTTGTATTTTGATTAAGTTTGGGGTTTGGCTCTTCTAGTTTGGAATTAGAACATTTCTAATCTTGATTTCTTGTTCTCTATTGCTTATGATATTGTTAATGACATTAATTCTGCATAGATTGTGTTATTTAAGATATTCCTGTATAATTTTTTCCTTTAATGTTCCTTATGTTGTTGATTTCCCTATATATTTGTTTGTACTGGTGTGTGTGGTGAGTTCAAGAAACGACTATGTCTTTTAAAATTACAATTATGTTGTGTGCATTTTGCTACACCATCATCAGTTGTTGTGTTTTTGTTAGATTGGTATAAAATGGGGACATTCTATTGATTTTTTTTGGGTGTTAACTTTGATTTCTGCTTCCCTCTATTTGTTTTCGTTACGCATATTGGAACATTTAAATTCAACTTATCTTGATATTCTGTGTCTCATAATTAAATTTAGTTATCTTGTGAACAATTGTTGCTTCTTCTACCTTATGTTGTATGTTTTGGTAAAATTTATTTCGTATTCTTTGGAATATTGATTTTTGTGTAGTTTCTTAAAGTAAACTAGTATTGTGACAGAACATATGTTGTGTGATTTTTGGCAATCATAGGTGTGTGGTTATTGTTTTAATACTGAAGGCTGTCGGTATCTAATTGGAATATTCTCCTTCAGTTTATGTCGTTTTGGTCTTATCTTGGTAATGATATGCCGATTTCCTTTTTGGGTTATGGAAAATTAGAACAAAATAATTTTCTAAAAATTCTCTAGAATTAAATTTGGTGTTTTTTTATAAAATAGTTGCTTTTCCTTTATTAATTGTTTTGGAAGATCTTATATTTTGCTTTCTATGCTGGGATTGGTTCAGCAAATTTATAGATATGGCATATTACACGGATTGGTTAATTTTGGTATCTGACAATTCCTGTTCCTTATTCCTTACTGCTATAAGTTTGCAACATTTATAATTCGATTTTACTTAAGTTTTTGGTAGTTAAGTAAAACTGTTTCAGATCCAATATTGGGGTTTTTTTAATCAAAATATTCTGTAGTTTTTGGTTTAAGGTTCTCTTATTTTTGGGGTTTTTAAAGTTGGTGACTTTTTATTGCTGTTTCCTATTTTTTGTGGTTTGAGACAAATTGTTTGACCAAAAATTGGTTTAATTTCAAATTTCCTTGGGTTAAGTTACATTGGGATGAAAGTTTGGACATCTTTTTTATCTTTATGGTTGTGTTTTGGGTTTAACTTTTCTTGCCAAAAATTGTTTTGAATTTACACCATAAGTTGTTTAATTGTTTGTTACAATCTTGTTCTACCCTTAAAATTTCCTGTTCGTTTTATTTTTTCTGTTCTATATGTTTGAAAAACCCTTTTAAAATTTGTGTTTGATTTCACTGGGTGTTTTAGTTCAAAATAATGGATTTTAATTTCTAACATGACCTAATATGAAATGTTGAACCTTAACAAATCCATTCATGTTGTGTTTAGGTGTTTCGGAAGTTAGGTTTAAAGGGTCCTTTTGGTTGGTGATTTATTAAAATATCGATTTAGTTTTGTAAGGTTATTGATGCTTCAATTGGTGTTATGCAAGGAATTATGTTTGGTTGGGAATATTACTAATGGGGAAGATGATCAGGGGTTTAGGTTTTCTACAATCCCGAGTTATTTTGAAACAATTGTCCTGCTTCCCTCTTATTTCCTTTACTGTTACTATATGTTTTGGAAAACCCCTATATATCTTCTGTCTTTCTATATGTGTGTGTTTAGGTCATTCAAAAGTAAAGCTATGTATTCTTGAACAGACCAATATGTTGTGTGATTTTTTTTACATCCATTAGTTGTGTGATTTTAATTTTTTGTT